>OZ026618.1:8100723-8355723 GCA_964020975.1 Hermodice carunculata
AGTCTGTGTGTACTTAAAGATGACATCTCGGCTTTTGACAGTAAGTCACTGTAGGATACATCTATAGAAGTTCCAAAAACAAATTTTAATGCCCTTTTTTGGATACTTTCATTTTGGTTAAATTAGTGGCTCCACAGAAATGCCACACCAAAGGACAATAGTTAAAATTTGAAATAATGTATGTTTTATATATTATCATTCTGGTTTTTTCATCCAACAAATGTCTTAAACGACAAAGTACATTTAGCTGTCTAGCAGCTTTTTTACAGAGGTTGGCAACATGTTTATCAAATCTAAGCTTGTCATCGATAGTTATACCCAGTAATACTACTTCCTCCTGAAATTCAATTTTTGTATCATTGATTTCAATATGAGATGGCATAATAGAGGAAGTTTCTTTGGTTGTTTTCTTATTGGGACCAAGATAGATGGCCTGAAACTTGGTCGGATTAGCCTGCATGTAATTCACCTTGAACCACTGTACACATTCTGTGGTTTTGCTTTGCAATTGGCGTACCATGTGTGCTTTCTCTAAATGCTTGACACTCACAGAGTTATCATCAGCATAGTTGTATATGTCGCAGCCTTTGACACACATATAAATATCGTTTAAGAACAGGTTAAACATCACCGGACCCAATATTGATCCTTGAGGTACGCCTTTAGATATTCGCTGCCATGTACTATGAATGTGGCCAATTTTTACCCTCTGCCATCTTTCTGACAGGTAGCTTTGTAGCAATTTTACAGATGTAGTTTCCATGCCATAGGCTTTTAATTTGGCAAGGAGCAGGCTATGTGGAAGTTCATCAAAAGCCCTTGACAAATCCATCAGTACAGCACCGATATGATATTTGGAATCTAAGGCCGCTCTCCAGTCTTCAGTCAATTTAATAAGCATTGTATTGCAACTATGTGCCTTTCGATAAGCTGAAATCATAGGGTTGTAAATTGCCTCACAGAAAGCTTCCAGCTGTTCAGCAAGAATGCTCTCAAAAATTTTTGATAGACTAGGTAGCATACTTACTGGCCTGTAGTTTTCTTTCGCTAAACGATCTTTTTTCTTATACACCGGTAGGACGTTAGCCAGTTTCATGCTGTCGGGAAATTTAGATGTTTTAATTCCTTCGTTTATAATACTGGTGAGGGGTGACGCCAGAGATTTGGCTGACGCTTTCAAAGCTTTGGCTGGAATATTATCATACCCAGTTGCCTTTTTAGTTTGTAATACCTTAAGTTTTTCACAAACCTGTTTCTCTGAGACAGTATGAAAGGTAAAGCCATTGGCTAACTCATTATAGTTCTGAGAATCTCCAATTATAGCCTTTATACTTGGGTGCTCCTCAAAATTTCTCCATGTCTCAGATAAAAAAGTGGTTTCTGTTGTGTTGTGTACATAGTGTCCATTAAAAAGTTCACACACTTCAGCCTGATCCGTAACTATTTTGTCATTTTCTGCTAGCATAATATTGGGAGTGAAAGACTTGTTTTTCCGATCTAAAAATGGTTTGATCGTCGGCCAAAAATCTTTATGACTAGGGCCGGATTTGCATTTTTCATCAAAATAGTTGCGGATTGCTGCTCTTTTTAAATATGTACAATAATTTCTCTGTTTTCTATAAGGAGGAAAGAAATGAGGGTTTTTGTTACTTCTAAGCCATTTGTTTCTTAATTGTCTTTTCTTAAAAATAGCCTTCCTCCATGTGCTGTTCATCATAGGTACACCTTTGTTTTTAGTTTTTGCAGTCTTGAATGGAGCATGTTCCTCTAAAATTTCTAGATACATATAACTAAATGCCCAGTATTTATCATTCACATCATCAAAAATGTCAGTAATATGGAAAGGAATGCAATTAATATCTCGATTGAAGCTGTCCACATCAAAGTGTTTGTAACTTCTGTAAATAGTTGACCTTGGTTCTTGTTTGTTTAAAATACCCTTTTTTATGCTAAAAGTCATGTGATGAAAATCACTAAGACCAGTGTCCATAGTGACAGTGCACTTAAAATGATCAGGGCTACTTGTTAAGATAACGTCCAGTAGAATGTCTACTACTGGGTGATTTGAACGGCAGTTTACCTAGTTTCAGGCCTCAAAATAAACGTAGTCCTAATGGGGATTTATTAGAGACTCTCGTGGAGACAACAAGTACCACAGTGCTAAATTGTTCTCATTTGTGTCAAGGTAAATACACGTGGGAGCGTGGCCCACACAAATCTTGTATTGATTATGCCATCGCTACCGAAGGTATTTCCAAAGAGGTAATTAGCATGCTAATCGACGAATTAGGGATTTATGACATAGGCAGTGACCACAACACACTAGTTTTAAGTTTGCAAACATCGCGTCACCAAAACGGCGTTATTAAACCCCCACAACAAAACATTTCTAGGTGGAACTTAAACAAGGTCAGTGATTAAAATGTCTTTGAAAATGAATTGATAAACGTCTCAGTTCTTGGGATTGTAAAAATAATGCCGATTTTCATGGCGAGGTACACTGATATGAAAGGGTTGCCCTGTGGATTCTGATCAGCCATTATTTCTTTCTTTCTTTCTTTCTTTCTTTCTTTCTTTCTTTCTTTCTTTCTTTCTTTCTTTCTTTCTTTCTTTCTTTCTTTCTTTCTTTCTTTCTTTAACAGCAAATTTGTCCGACACTTTTCTCGGACATTATCATACATAGAAACTCCAAACTTGGCATGATTGTACCTCCATACAAGGAGTTTGACCCGAATACACAGAGGAATGAAGATGTTTAAAATTATGCAAATTAGGGGCATTTGAAATTTTAAATCTTGAATATCTTCAAAATTATAATAGATACAGATGTCATTCCAACTTCTACTGGGAGTTATTGACCAGTGCGCATCCAATGAATTTAAAACAATAGTTCTAGGAATTTAAATTATGCTAATTAGCAGCATTTGAAATTTTAAAACTTGAATATCTTCAAAACTATTAAAGATAGAGATGTCATTTTAACTTCTACCAGGTTATTGACCATTGTGCATGTAATGAATCTAAAGCAAAAGTTGTAGCCATTTAAATTATGCTAATTAAGAGCATTTGAAATTGTAAAACTTGAATATCTTCCAAAGTATTATAGATAGAGATGTCATTTCAACTTTTTCTAGGGGGTTGTTGACCATTGCGCATGTAATGAATCTAAAACGAAAAGTTGTAGCAATTTAAATTATGCTAATTAGCAGTATTCGAAATTTTCAATCTTGAATATCTTTAACACTATGATAGATAGAGATGTCATTTCAACTTCTTGTAGGGGGTTGTTGACCATTGCGCACCTGATGAATTAAAAATAAAAGTTGTAGCAATTTAAATTATGCTAAATAGCACCATTAGAAATTTTAAATCTTAAATAACTTCAAAGCAATAAAAGATAGAGACGTCATTCCAACTTCTACCCCTGTGTTATGGAATAGCTGTACATTGCCATACCAATATGCTTTGAAGACACACACACTGATTTGCTGTGCAGTAAATAATCTTTTCTAGTATCCCCTACTCTCTTTTCTATTGTAATGTTGGACTTGGCAGACATGCTGTATGGCCATAATCTCGGAATTCCATTTGGAAGCGGCAACATTCCCAGTCTTCTATATGCTGATGATGTTTGCCTCCTTGGCGACAGCGAGGAGAACTTTCAAAAGAGGTTAAATGTAGCAGATGGATTTGCATCTAAATGGAACATGTCTTTTAATGAAGATAAGTCAAAAGTTATGATTATAGGTAAGCGGGTTAATCATGGGAAAAGGTGGAAGCTGGGCAACATGTTCATCTCAGAATGTACTACTTATAAGTACTCGGGCATTGTCTTTGCACAGTCTCTGTCTGATACATCTCATATGAAAGTTCATTTAAAATCTAATGCGGCTCATCTAAGAGGCTATATGTGTAGCATACTTTCCTCCCATGACGATATAAAAAGGGTTAATTTTGGTAATACCACGTGAAATGTTATACTTCCTTCTATGTCACATGGAAGTGCCGTCTGGCTAAACAACACCTACGAGAGTGTATCTATTTTGAAGTCGATCCAATACTCGATAGCGAGGGCGGTAATGAAAATCAGATGCAGCCCGGCAATGGCAGTAGTTCTAGGAGACCTCGGTTGGCTCCCGATAAATCTAGTTTTGGATCGTTTCCTCATAAAGTACTTTCATAGAATGAAGTATGACTTACCAGACACGTGTTTATGTAAGCAGATGTTTGTGGCTTTAAATGAAGAATATTCAAAAGGAATATATAATGTTTGGCCATATCTCCCCGAGATGCACAATGTGCTTAAAAATGTTGGGTTGGACAGGGCTCTTAAAGATGCAAATGACAGTTGGCTCCAACCGTTTATGAAGCTAAATTTACAAAGTTACGTTCTTTCGTTTTTTTTTCAAAATATTGACGAATTTGCATCTCTGTACTGGTATAGATCGATGAAAAGATCCACGTTTGGAGAAAAATACATGCTTGATTCTAATGATTTTCATGGCATTTGATTAAAGTTTAAAGCGCGTACAGGGTGTTTGGGCCTAAAGGAGGTTTTGTGTGCATGGAAAGTGACTGCTGATACCAAATGTGATTTGTGTAAAGGTGCTGCTGAAGATTTAATTCATTTCCTGTTTTTTTGTCCTTCCCTTAATCATATCCGAAACAAGTATTATAAACTGCTGGAGTGCACACTAAGGTCAGAAGGTGCACTTGATTTATAGCACAGATTTTGTAGTTCATCCAGTTTAAGTAAACTATGCTTTTTTCTTGAAGAACATGTTTACGATTTTGGTGAAACCCCGGGTAATGTTTTTGATATGATTTCTAAGGAGTATTTGATGGAAGCGTGGGGATGCCGACGCGAGTCTCTCGCAGACACGTCAGGGTAAAACCGGCCTATTTTAGATAGCGAAAATATTGTAAGCAACCTTGTAATAACTGTACATATTCTATACTGTATTGCTGCATTGTATGTAATGTTTTTATCTGACGCGCCGCGGGTTCTGCCCTGCCTGCAGGCGCCCCCGCTGTCAAGGGGTAGCTTCAGTAAATAAATAAAATAATAATAATAATGATAATAATAATAATAATAATAATAATAATAATAATAATAATAATAATAATAATAATAATAATAATAATAATATTGATGATGATGATGATTGATAATAATAATAATAATAATAATAATAATAATAATAATAATAATAATAATAATAATAATAATAATAATAATAATAATAATAATAATAATAATAATAATAATAATAATGTTCATTTTAGCCAGACCTGTCTGCCATTTACACGTAACAATAGAATATTTTACAGAATATATTTGGTGATACAGGACCTGGACTCTTAAATGTTTCAACTCCCCCCAGTCTTTCCTGGTTTTAATTTTCTTCATTCTTGAAATATAAATGTCTGTGTGTTTTCTAATCTTTATTGTATGTTTGTTTATTACTGGATGCATGTTTGCGTAAATAAATATGCATATGTGGACATAAATAAAAGTTCACTATAACCCACCAGTAAATGTTCCATCCGACTCTAGAGGTAGGTTGAAACGGTTTCTTCTACCCCAGGGGCAGTTTGAACCTTAGTTAGTTAGTTACATTCTTTATTTACCCTGGAAAATACAAGACTCGGGTCCCGTCCATTTTGCTAATCAGCGCCTAACAAACGGCTGATTTTAAAGCGTGTTATCCCGACAGGTCTTGTCTAGATTTCATATTCGAAATAGTTTGATTCGCGACATAGCTTCAAGACACACGAGAAGTTCCATCCGGGCATTTTGGGGGCAACTGGAGCCCGTGAGGGTTAACAACGCTTAGCGTTTTGATATTTAGCGTCATGGAAACATATATTATTTGACCGATCACATGAATACAATAACCATAGAAAAACACTTATTCAGGTTTAAACAAATATCAAACTGACTTAAAACGAAATTCTTGAATAACAGGGGATGGTTGTGTATTTGAGCTCAGTCGTTAGAATTACATGGGCATACAACAGGAACGCCAGAAATACACAAAGTGAAACCTGTGGACACGGGACACTGGCTCCAATCCGCCTTGGTCTTGGCTACGATTCGGGTCACAATACAAATATTAAAAGAAAAAGAAATCCTTCAATAACCAGTGAAGACGTGACTCAATCAGTAAATGAACTTTATTTCGCTGTACCTTACATATACATACAGTAGAGGCGTTTTCCCGAAAGAATGAAACAACACAGTAGCAAACAAACAACATCATACATACAATACAATTCAAAACAGTATAGAGTTCATGTAATATATTGAGGATCAAGTCACGAAGAACCTAAAAAAAAAAAAAAAAAAAAAAAAAGGGGGGGGGATGCATGAATATTACATCGGTTTATCAATTTTCGTACAAGCAGCCAAAAACCAACTCGTAATATATATTGTTTCAATATCTTGAGTTTTTCACAAAAAAAACAGAATTTTTTCTTCGTTTGAGGTGCATCGGTAAATTTTGAACAGGCTAAAATATAATGATTTGTTTCCAATGACTGGGCACACATTACATAATCGTTGATCCAATGGAACTTTGGCTGGTCGTTTGTGTCTGTCAATTTTCAATAGGGAGATTGTGGGCGCTAATTCTCAATCGAGTGAAGGTTTCTCGCACTTTTTTCGTCACTGATAATATTCAAGTATCTCTCAAATTCAAAAGGCTCCTTAAATTTAGCACGTGTTCTCAACTTCTTATCAGGCAAAAATTGTAGTTTTCTTTAACTATTCCGCTGTAATATAAATTTTTCTTTGAGTAATTTTGAGATCATATTTGTAGG
This sequence comes from Hermodice carunculata, assembly GCA_964020975.1. NCBI lineage: Eukaryota > Metazoa > Annelida > Polychaeta > Eunicida > Amphinomidae > Hermodice > Hermodice carunculata. The sequence continues at coordinate 8,107,546 of OZ026618.1, forward strand.
GTCGTCAACAAAATCAGTGCCCCAGTTGTTCCAAATACCACTACACCCGATTATGTTCAACGTATCTTTACACTAGACAGGCATTGAGACCTGCCTGTGGCCATTAGTTCACAATTGTACTGGTAGGCGTCGTACAAAAGTGTATCTTGATTTAAATGTACAATGCGATGCCAGTTTTTACACACACAATTCAAAATGATAGGAAAATAGGGGTACTGGCCGGCTTCACTTAACACTGTAATGTTGAATGATTTTCTATTTACACCTGAGCAATATTTCAGGAAGCTAAGGTGTAATTGGTCAAATCCTGTTTTAAAGTAGCCACTTAATTCACCATTAGATAGCAACTTAGATGGTTGGATATTATATGCTCACCAAATTTCACAACAATATGAAAATATGGTTGCAATAGTCTGTTAAAATGGTGCAGGTATAATCTAATGTCCATATGATTACTATACAATGTTTTCTTCAGTCTTCCCAATGATTTCAATGCTTTGTCACATGAGTATTTTATGGCACCAGTGAAGTTTCCATTTTCTGAAAATTCAATTCCCAAATATACACATTTTCTGACCACTTCATTCTTTTCGTTTCTAAACTGATAGGTGCGAAAGACTAATTTACCAATCTTGTTTAAAAATCATTATCTTTTATTCATCTACATTTGCAGATAATTTCCAGGTCTTGTAGTACATTGACAACTTATTTAAACAACATTGTAAACCCTTTTCAGATTCGGATAGCAAAATCAAATCATCTGCATACAATAAACAATGGAGCTTTTCGTTATGCAACGTCACAGGATCACAATCTTCATTGAATATATAAGTTAGATCGTTCACATACTAATTAAAGAGAGTGGAACTTAAAACACACCTTTGTTTTACCCCATTATTCAGAAAAATTTTGCTCGATAGACCTGCAGAAAATTAACCTGAACGTGTGAATTATTATACATATCTTTTAAAATATAAAACATCTATCCTCCAATATCATAAGTCAGCAGTTTATACAGTAATCCCTCATGCCATACCAACTCGAATGTCTTTTGAAAGTCAAGGAAACAGACATACAAAAATATTTTTTCGAAGTATTTTACCATGTTTATCAGTTAGAATCTGAAGCACGAAAATATGGTCACTCGTTCTCAATTTTTTTGCAAAACCAATTTGATACTTGCTAGTTAATTTTCTTTCATTTGTGAAATTTTTGACACGTCTATTTAAAATGGGGGAAACAATTTAAATTAATAATAACGTGAATACAAACCGTTTACAGTGATATGTCAGCAGGTACGTGTTTAAATGAACTGTAAATATCAACGTTCTGGCTTGGGTCAAACCCACTCGCCTTCTATCACATGCTTTCATACACATGCTGCTATTTCGTCTCTGGTATTGTCGATTGGTAGCATATTTAAACCCTGGAAATCTAATCTCTCAGAAACTGAGTTTAACATTTCATAATAAGGGGAGGTTCCAAAGCAAGAGGTAGGGGAGGGGGGCTTCCTCTACCCCCACTGTCCACTTAAAACTTAACACCTATTTTGCTTTGCCATGAACTGATTGGCTACCAAAAATAAGAGAAAACAAAACAAAAACAAAAACAAAAACAAAAAACAAAAAAAAACAAAAAAAAACAAAAAACAAAAACCAAAAAAACCAAAAAAAAAACCCCCAAACCCCCCCCCCCCAAAAAAAAACAAAAAAAAAACCAAAAAAAAAAAAAAAAAACCCAAAAAAAACCACCCCCCCCCAAAAAAAAAACCAGGCCAACAAGGTCAACTTAAATGCAATATTTAATACTGTCTGTAATATAACTTCGAATGAATCCACCAGGAGTAACTTTTATGAAGGTTTCAAGTTAATATAGTGTATATGTATTTGTCCTTTAAGGTGGTATAGTGCAGAAACATTTGTCACTTCAGGTGGAGACTTCGTTGCTCACGAGTGCATTGGGACTTAATGTCTCTCTTGAAACGGTATCTTGGTGTTTAAAAGTGACCTTTTTCAGATTCCTGTTTTATCACACAAACTGTAGTATTTAATTTTTTTTCATAAAAGCCCATTCTAAAAACTGTTATCAAGCTCGTACAATTGTCTGATTTTATCTTTGCCAACAATAAATAAAATGATGCTGTATGAGAATTGACTTGCCACATTTAGGCCTAATTAATGTTTGTTACTTTGGCATGAAATTTAACAATTGTGCCCCTCGCAGTTTTTAGCTCAGCTGACTTGTCAGTCAACTGAGCTTATTTAATGCAAAGAGAAACTTAACAAACCTAATTCTATAAGCCCATGTACCGTTTGAACGCTATAAAGTAAGATATTCTAAGAGCAAAGTCCTATTCCGTACCATTCCCTGAAAAACCGCATTGTTGCAAATCTTTATAGAAAATTAATTTGTAAAAGGAACAAATCATATTCATAAAATTCGAAATTTAGAAGAAAGTTTTAGGCATTATTGGCCTTTATAAAATCGGGTCATCGGCGATCCAGCGCAAGACTTGTTTCGGTGCCATTAATCCCCGGACATGTCATTCTGCTAACTGGCGGCACCATGTTTGCATTTCCAATACAAACATTCCAAGCTGATGTATTACAATATAAAGCAAATGTGATGTTTCTTTATTTATAGGCCTACTTAAAATGTAGCCTACATTCCATAAATATAATGAAACTACTTAAAGGTACACCTAACAATCATGGTTAGGATAAACCCCACACTTACCTACAGCGCTTGGTCTTACAACAGACCCGACTAGGCCTACCTGACGGATTGATCAGATCAAATAAATTAACTCTTTCAGTGCCAATCACGACTAAAGTCGATTTACGTAAGTCAAACTAGTTTGAAATATCATAATAATCCCAGATTCGTATTCCTCGTAAAAAGACCTTTCATTCAAGTAGCGATATGCCTATAGTTCCAGAGAGAATACCCCAGGTCAACAGCTTTTCTCGGCGCGCATTTGGCCTGTTGAGAAAAGTCCAAAATTTGGCACTGAAAGAGTTAAGCCAGCTCTTTAATTTCAAGTAAAACGGAAATGTAACGATGTGACGTAAAAGAGTCACGTTATTAATTATGTTTTGACTACCAATCCGTCCCACGTCCATCCACTGTCCACAATTCACATTGTCGACTTCTCCATAACAGTCAGCCAGATTCAGTTCAAACTTGGTGGGGGTGTGCCTTGGATGGGTCTCTACCAAGTTTGTTCAAATGATGACGCTCAAGTGAGTTTGGAGTTATTATGATTTGGGGGGGGGGGGGGGTTGTTTGTTTGTTTTTTTTTTATGGGGCAACTTTTGAAAAATCTACCTCTCCAAAACCGCTCATTCAATTGCATTGATATCGCAAACGAACACTCCTGGGAATTCCTAGTTCTTACTTTTTTCACCAGGTTGCGCTGTATTTTTTATTCTAGTTTCTTAAAATATTTTGTGTATTTTGCTTTTTTCGACTTCTTCTCAAGAACTGTATCTCAGATTAAGATAAAACTTGCTGGATATGTTCCTTTTGCAAGGGGCAAACGATGTTGCTTATTAGGTGACAATGCTGTGGATTCTTGATTTTTAACGATTTTTTTTCAATTCGGGTACTTAGGTGTCAATACAGCTTTCTTATTGATTACTACATAATGGGCATTCTAGTGCTTATTCACATTTCGACTTCTTCTCCAAAACCGTCCTCCAGACTGACTTCACACTTGGTGGCAATGTACCTTGGGTTGGTTTCTACCAAGTTTGTTCAAATGGGCACGCTCCAGTGATTTTTAGATTTTTCATGAACTTCTTTGTTCTCTCTCTCTCTCTCTCTCCCTCTCTCTCTCTCTCTCTCTCTCTCTCTCTCTCTCTCTCTCTCTCTCTCTCTCTCTCTCTCTTTTGGACAAGTCTGACGAAATCTTTTTCTCTGAAACCACTCACCCAATAGACCTGTTAGTACCGAACTTTTCCGGACCGGAGTAATTTGAAACTTGGTGGAAATGTTCTTTGTGAGAGGTTCAAGCAAAAATGTTCACGGAGTAGCACTGCTGTGGATTCCTGATTTTAAAGGATTTTTTTGTTTCAATTCGGGAACTTACATACAAAGGTAAATGCACCTTTTCTATTGCTTATTATGCAAGTCAATGAGCATTCTAATGGTATTTCACATTTGGGACGTCTCTGAAGAAAGTGTCCGTCAGATTTACTTCAAACTTGGTGGCAATGTACATTGGGTGGGCCTCGACCAAGTTTGTCCAAATGGTCACGCTCCAGTGATTATGGATGGATTTTTTTATGATTTGTTTTCAAAAATTTTTGAAAAAATTTTGATAGGAAAGTTTAACACGAGAATTTCTTGTAATTGGTTATAACTTAAGTACTTTTTGTCAGATTTGTGCCAAACTTGGTAGGCATGTAGCTTTTATAAGTGTCTTCCTATTCTGTGCAAATGGTCATGCTCCAGTGATGTTTGGACCTTGGTCTTATTCCCAAGGTTACATGACAACTGACACAGAATTTACTGTCATTTTGATAACTTGAGATCTGCTTTGAGTTTGGACCTTGATGTTGCACATGCTAATGCTTCGCTATGAAAGTCATGCTTAGAAAGTACACGAGTGACCTTGACTTCGTTTCTGGGGTCACAGTGCAACATACATGAATTTTACTCTTCACTATCACTTGAGAACTTCTTGAACTGGGACGTTGATGTTGTACAAGTTAGTGTTCGTTTATAAAGGTCAGACTTAATCAGTACATGAGTGACTTTAACCCTATCCCAAGTTCACAGCGCTGCAAGTGTGATGAATATCTAGGTCAGCTGAGCATGTGCTGTTCATATATCCCTATTGTTTCATGATCGGGTAGATTTAAAGTTCTAATAAACACAAACATCACTGATGCCCGGTCAAGTACGTACTGTAAAGATATCAGAACGATCAACTGTTTGTTGGCTTTTGTTGCAATTGGTTTGATTTGCTCAGTCCATTTTAAATCTGATTAGAAAACAAGACCAAATTGTTTCACATTACTGTCATTGTACGCAAGTAATTTAGAGATGAACGTTAACCATGGATTATTAAAAAAAAGGAAAAAGTTATTCAACTGTTAAAATAATCTACTGGAATCCTTTTTCATGTAATATTTATTTATACACGCTTGAATGTTAGCAGCCTATACGAATTAGGCTACTAGACAGGGAGTTCAGCACTTGGCTACCAATTGTTCTCAAGCGCCGAGTTAAATATATTTGGTCCCCCGCGGGAAATGTGTCTTCTCTCTCTCTCTCACTCTCTGTCTCTCTCTCTCACTCTCACTCTCTCTCTCTCTCTCTCTCTCTCTCTTTCTTTCTTTCTTTCTTTCTTTCTTTACAACCAAATTTGTTTGGAGGTTTTCTGCGACACTATTATTCCCACAACCACCAAACTTGAGATGTTGACGGACCTAGCAATGAAATTGTGCACCTGGTTTGGAATAGTCATCTTTTTAAAACTATGCAAATTAGGGCCAATTAAAAGATCCATAGTATCAAACCAATTACAGATAGACACAATATTTCAATGTGCATGTATAGCTTTGTGACACTTGCCAACATAATGGACAGTAAATGAATCTAGCAGAATTTTAAATTATGCTAACTAGAGGCATTAAACATTTTTAAAGTTGAATATCTTCAAAACTATTAAAGATAGAAATGCCATCCAACTTCAGTTTACAGGTGTGTTGCAAAGCGGTATCCAATAAACCATGAACCAAAGTAGTATGATTTTAAATTATGCAAATTAGGTGAATGCACAAAATTTAGATTTTGAATAGCTTCAAAACTATTACAGATAAAGGTGCCATTCCAACTTCATGTAAGAGGTCTATGGCAAAGCTGCATCCAAGGAACCACGAACCAACGTTGTAGGATTTTAATTTATGCAAATTAGTTGAATGCACAAAGTTTATATCTTGAACAGCTTGAAGACTTCTGTAGATGGTGGGTCATTCAAGCTTTAATTTATAAGTTTGTGATATTGCCACATCAACTGAAGCAAGAACCAAAGTTGTATAAGGTGTAGCATTATAATTTAAGCAAATTAGGCTAATACACAAAATTGAGATTATGTTGAACAATGAAAAAGTGTAGCACTTCAAACTGTTTTCATTTTGAAGGCACCCAAAGAGATTTGATGTGAAGCAAATTTTTTTTCTAGTTCATCAATTGACTTATCTGATCAGATATCGCCGTCTGCCTGATAGCGATATTTGAGCAGATAAGCTAATTAGTGAATTAAACGCTACTATTATGTGTGTTTTAATGCCCAAGGTGGAGCCGTCATGTCAGCATATGTGTTCATACACTGACAAAACAGGCGTTCCCAGATTTTTTCGAGAGGATTCTTGCAATATGAAAAAAAAAAAAAAAAAACCGAAAGCAGAAACCATGAATTCTGTCCTTTCTAAGAACGTTTATAAACTTATGTGCTCCTTAAGTATGCATTTATTCTGGGAAAGTGCTATTCCTCTTTCTTTGTTTCATTCCTTCTTTCTTTCGTTCTTCCCTTCTTTCTTTCTATTTCTCTTTGTTTCTTTCGTTCATTTGTCTTTAATTTTACAATAGTTATTTATTATGGATCAGCTATCATTAGACGAAACTGATCGAGGAGACCTCTAGTACAAAAATTGACGCACATTGCCATACAGAAGTCCCAGTCCGGCACAAACAATACATAGATAACGGCCAAAAGCTACATAAAGTTGGAATATCCATGTAGCTCCTGAGTATTATAAGATATGTTAATTTGACGTGTAAATTTATACCTTAATACTAATTTATTGCCTTAATAAACTACTAATACAAATGTACACGTTATCAATTATCACCATGCATATCTTTTGTAATAATGGAAAACCACGTGAGTAACAGGTATACTCGTCGTTTTAAAAGACTCTTCAGCTTTGCAGTCATGACTTGAAAACCTTTCATCATTTTATTTCTTCTGCAGTGGCCACTTTATACAATACAAGGCTTGTCTTCTTGACAAGTATGACATTGATTGTTTTCGAAACCAGTCAGCTGAATCAGAGATACTAACATTCAAAATGCTATTTAAGTGAGAACATCAGAGAAAGAGCATACTGTATTTATGTGTTTTTGTCCAGAACCACTTCCTAGTGGTCAAATCCCTATTCCGCAGTCCGATCTCTTCACTCTCCATGAGCTAACCTGTCACTGCTTTACCTATATACATATGGAGGTACTTTTGTCCATATTGCTCACGTTCTTCTGTAGAATTTTGACATAGACTGTACAAGCCCAAATAAGCCTAAGGATCTTCATCGGGTTACTACTCAGAACATGTTTCGGAGCCTATACCCTAACATGCAGCTCTGAGTAGCGGCTCCTTGTCTAAACTACATATTCAGCAAAAAAAACAAAACAAAACAAAAAAAAAACAACCCCCCCCCAAAAAAAAACAAAAAAAACAAAAAAAAAACAAGAAAGAAAGAAAGAAACAAACAAACGACCCCCCCACATAATAATGAATAAATATGAACGTGGCAAATGATGAATTATCTAAATACGCAAGTTTGCTTATAAATGCAGAGCTTCATTATAAAAGAAGAATACCTGCCAAACCAAACATAATGACTACATTTGTATAGTACAAGTTCAGATCGGAACAATTTGACCTACCCATGAACCAGTATCTTAGTTTTATTCAACAAAGAATATATAGGAAAATACTTCGACTCAATACGGGACAAACACCGTATATTGATCAAAATTTCAGGTAAGTTCAGAGATTCTCCCTGATGCTGGGGGACAGTTGGTACCTTTGATGAATTTTACCTTAAATGACTTAACTAATGCTGACAAAGTTTCCCGTTAATTGAATTTAACTGTCAAATAATGGATAATGTGAAGCACATTCTTCATGCCAAAAGATTCTGCAAAGACCCGAACGGAACTGATTCCAAGGACGATGTATATGGCGCTGAAGAAAGGTACATGCAGTCGTACACCTGTCCGGATAGCTTACCACAATCAAAGTACGAGGGCGAAATGCGAAGGGACGACGCAAAAATGCGACAAAAATTATGCCGGTTTTTTTTCAGTTGTATTTTTGTATTTTCGCATCTTTTTTTATTGTATTTTGAGTAGATAATGAATGCGTACAACAAGATAATAAAACACAATTGCGAAAGAGCGCCAATGCGACTCCGAAAATACATTATTTATGTTTTAGTTTCGTAGTCGTTTTTTTCGCGTTATCGAAGTGGAGTTTTCTTACTTTCTCGTTTTTGCACTCATTCTTTGATGTTCTATTTCCACAATAACTCTCTGCATCACGCAAGCAGGTGTGCTTAAAGACAAAAAAAAAAAAAAAAAAAAAAAAAAAAGAGAAAATAAGTGAAAAGAAATGTCTTAATTGACAAAAATAGAATAGATATACAACATAAATGACCAAGTATGACAATATCACTGTGAAAGCTTGTCACGCTCTTTCAGTGTTTCCGGATGGTAACACTAAAAAGAATTCAGACACTAAACTAGGAACACCTTTGTTTTACTCAGTTGCAATACCAATGTGTAAAGCGTAACCGATACGAATATTTTTAAAGTCATGATAACAAAATGAAGGTCAATAGTTGTGAAAATATTGTTTTAAGTCCTTATTTAGTTTTCGGTTCTTTTTTTAATGTTATGTGGAGAGGGTAACAATTGAAAAAAAAAATTATATCTATAAACATGGAGAATATTCCTTTAGTTGTAGTTTAGAAGGTTTGGGGAAAATGTGAACTCACTTGGTTGATCTAGTTTAAAATTTAAAGGAAGCCACGGAGCAGCAAATTATTTAAATTTAATATGCAACATGCCTGACCCATAAAGTAAAATTAAGATGCAATAGCAACAAGGTGATAGTGAACTAAGTTTACCTCTCTGTATATATGGTCATGCGCAGTATGTACACAAGGATCCAACATTCAGTGAATGGTACGAAACAGGAGTTTGCTCTTAGAATATCGGACTTGATAGTGTTCAAACAGTACATGGGCTTACAAATTAAGGTTTGTTAAGTTTTTCTTTATATGAAATCTATATGTGCTGCATTTTCTTTTTTAAGGATGGGGATTTTGCCTTCTCCTAGAGTCTAGGCTTAGAGAGATTTTGAAGTGAAACACTCTTTATTTTACTCAAATGTAATTCCAATATATGTAGAATTATAAACCTATAAGATATGAGTCTATCATTATGATGGTATATGTTTACCTCCTTCGATACCAGTCCCTAACTGTGCCATATATATTTTTACATTTTATTTTGCAGGCTCCTGTAACATGAAAACCGGGATATGTTTTTGTTCATGTGATTTTGAGAGTTATGGTTTCTTTACTTTAGTCCCGGAATTACGACATAGATGATTGTAATCCTTGAAATTTTGAAATTGAAGTTTTACGTCCTGCGAATTTGGATCTCCAAACAGAAGTTTCCCCCTCCCCCCCCCCCCCCCGCAATGATGACAGAGAAATGCAACAAATTATAGCTTGTGTGGTAAATTCAAGATAATTACTGCTAGTTTGAGATGTTTATATTGGGAAATCTAATCTGGAAACAAAGTTCAATTCCTCAACATAAATATTATTCCGTATGGTGACATTGTTTGTAGAGTGCTGTATCGCGGTCGACAAAGCTCTTGTTGTAGTTCTATGGTATACAAAACTACGGTAGAAACACAAATTGAGGTGAAATGGGTAAATAGACTATTTTTACATGAACTCCACAAACATATAGTTTTGTTTTTGTTCAACCATAAGAAACAAATTACCCCTTTTAAGATAAGTCCACTAGAAGCAACTCAATGAATGTTCCATTTAAGATCAGTCCATTGTATTGGAAGCAACTCATTTTTTCCGCCCCTTAGGTGGTCTTGATAAGTACTAATCTATTAAGTGTGTGCCTTTATTATAAAGTATAAGCTCATGGTACTAATGTACTAAGTGTGTGCCTTTATTATAAAGTATAAGCTCATGGTGCTGTGCTGGAATGTAAAGGATGTTAACATGCTGCTGTCTCCAGGCCCTGCAGCCGTAGCTTTGCATGCCTTCACACACACGCTCACATTTTTATCACTTCTTTTCTCCTGACTGTTCATGGTTCCCTCATACTGGATATCACAGTAGAGTTTATGTTTGTACATGCCATTGAAACCATATTTGGCCAATATGTGTGTGTATTATATCTACCCTGCTGCTTGGCAGGAATGTCTCTGTTAGTGAGCAAGTTAGATTTTCCAGCATGGACTCCTCTTGCACACTGTGTTCAGAGGAAATAGTCTTGCAATAAGACGCCTGACAACCACGAGAAGCGTCCATATGAGTATATAATGTCAAAGAGACATACAGGAAATGTTATACCAGCTGTCCAATAGGGCACTATGGATTTGTTTCAGTACTTAAGTATCAAATAAGGATCCCTTAACGATTTTCAAAATGCTTTTATCTTTCTCTAAATGCGAGTAAGAAGTACCATATATTTAGTGTACAAGCAATGTGTTGTTGCATCTGTTCATTCTATGTGCGTGTGTGGGGTAGGGGGGAGGGGGGGGGGGCGGATTTCAAATGACTTTAACGAAATCATCAAATTATCAGTCCTGGGGAGACAAATACTGTATTTATCAGTTGCTAGAAAGACGCACTTTTAAAGTCGCCAATAACAGTTGCGCAATATAGTTTTCATTAATTGAGGTGTAAGAGGTTGACAGGCATGAAAAAGCATAACTCAATCTCTTTCTCGGGAAATAAGAATATTGCTTTACGTTCCTAATAGTTCGTTTTTGAATGTTAATTCCATTAAATAGAAATGTCATCCTGGAAATATGCATTTTTACGGCTAAGTTTATAGTTTTAGAGTCATGCTTTACTTCCTGCTTTTCAAAAAGTCCGACCTCTTTATAGTTTGCTGGTAAAATGAATAAAAATAAATGAGACAAAGCTTCTCTTTAGACTATTTCCTTCACAGATCCTGGCGCCATGGCTACTGTCATTGGCATGGATCTTTTGAAATTCTTTGGTGTTGTTGTATGTTTACCTGGACTTCACTCTTAAAAATGTAAAGAAAAAGAAGATGCACTTTATTTTTGATGCACGACTAGAAGAATAATGAGAATCTTATTTGCGTGTGCAATGCTGGCAACAAAGACTCATTGCTTTGGATTTACTGACATCCCCCCTCAAAAACAAACAAACAAACAAACAAAAGGGACGAATTTCTTGCTTGCACATATAAAAAAAGTGTAAATAAAATATGGCCGTTGGCAGTTTGGTGTCAACAATAACTACAAATACCTGCACATAGATTTTCCTATTTGCAAAGGTCAACCTAAATACAAATGTTAGCTGTCCAAGTCTGGTTACATACCTTAGGTGAAATAATATAAAAATAACGTATATTGATCTGACACCGCCATTGTGACTTTTTGTGCAACACAAACGTATTGTCTTTCTTCCTTTCTTTCTTTCTTTCTTTCTTTCTTTCTTTCTTTCTTTCTTTCTTTCTTTCTTTCTTTCTTTCTTTCTTTCTTTCTTTCTTTCTATATTTACCGACAAAATTGTTCGATATTTCATTTGAAAACTAGAATAGGTATAAACTCCAAACTAGACATTTCTGTAACTTAAATGACTTCTAAAGGTCAAAGGTCAAAGTCATCTTGCCATTTGAAATTTTCTTCGAGCTGTACCTCTGTTAATTTTTGCCCAAGTTTATCATGTTTTGCTCATATTGTAACGCTGCATATTTTTTGTTGCTTACATGTGACTGCAAAAGGTCAAAGGCCAAGGTTATTTGGACATTTGATAATGTCATTCAGTCATAATTTCGTCAATTTTCATGCAGTTATGTTTATGTTGGACCCAATATATAGGTATTGCAACACTGCTCAATTTTGCATTGACATGTGAATAGGTCAAAAGTAAAGGCTATTTGTATGCCAGTCGATACATACATCATTTATAAAACTGAAAAAAAAACGTTCATTGTATCCGTATGATTCTTTGTATTGCCTGTAGCATGCAATTATGTTTTGAAGGCCAAATGCATGTGAGTCGGTACAACGAAGCCAAAAAGGAACTATGAAAATCTTACAATTTCACTAGTACTGTCTAAAGTTCTAGTTCGCCTTCAAAATTGTAAAAAATTCGAGTCTGTGATACAAATATGTACATCTACTTTTGTTTATTTTTTTCTTCTAATTTCAAGTTTTGATGTAGCTTGATGAAAGTATATAGTGTTTAAGTTGCATGTATTTGCTCTATCAATTGGTTCACATAGAAATCAACTATATATTGTGGTAATGAATACATATGCCAACATGAGAGACCTAAATATTGAAGGACACGTATTTTGTATTTATGTATTTCTCAGTGAAATCCAGTGTGAAGTTCCGAAAATGACGCTTCCTTCCTTCCTTCGAAGCACCATGAACTGAAAAATTATTTTGCTCATTGTCCCTATTAGGCCCATATTAGAATACAAGTCTTCAATTTTAAAAATCAAAGTTTTGGATATGCAAATTAGCAAATTTTGTCTTTGCAGTCTTACAATTTTACACCTGATGCAGACAAGAACAAATTCAGGGACATTGTTAAGTTTGATAGTATTTTGAAGACATGGACCTTGTTTTCCCTAGTTTTCCATATGGTGACATTCCTAAATAGACACAATAAAGAAAGAAAGAGACTCCAAGGCACTTCCCTGTATTTCACTTAATTTAACAGGTAGCACAATAATTGTTTGAAATCTGTCCCAACTGATAGATTAAAACAAGCAAATTAAAAAAAAAACATGCATGTATTCCATAGTTTCTGCTTTAAAATACACCCTTGCTTATTCATAGATATATTTATCTAGATATGACAGTCCGGTCTTCAATACATAAAGTTGTTTTTTTTTTGGTTTGTCTTTTTCAAGCTATTTTTTTTCTTTTTATATATTTTGTTGAGAGTCACAGATATCACTGTCAGGTTTCACCATTGACAGAATTGCTCCAAGGTGGCTGACTTTTTGGACGTGCGGTGTGTGACGCAACGAGAATGTCGACATACAAAAAAAATGATATAATAGAAAGAACATTGTCTTCAAAGCAAATATGTCTGTGTGCCTTCAAAAAATTAGATATAGCTAGATGAACATTTCAATGCCCAATTGGCATTGCAATTTGACCTTTAGATGTAACATGTAACTCATAAAAATGTGTAGTGTTGCAATACACACAATTTGAATGAAAATTGACAAAAATGTATATTGTTACAAAATTAATAATTAAAGCCGAACATGAACTCAAACTGAAAATGAAAATTCACCATGGTGTGGCTACATGAAAATTTGAAGGGGGCAAATGACCTTGACCCTCTTTCAAAAGTGACATGTAAAATACAAAAATGTACTGTGTCAACTCTTTTGGATATTATAACCCAGAATTGATCGATGAAACGCCACATTGCATCCACAAAAAGGTTTACACGCACTCGTATGGTTGTTTTTCTAGATATATCAACATTTTCTTCTGAAGTTAATAGTCCCAATATTGCATTATCAGAAACTCTTTGGTATGCAGTAACTGATAATGTGGACAGTTGATCATGTATTACAATTTATGTACACACTTTCAGTATTCGCTGAATATTGGTACGCATATACCCTTTACGTTGCAAATTTTGTGAAGAAGTTTGTACTGCACTAGTTAGCTAGAATCAGCAATAGGTGGCCCCAATGATAGCCTATGTTATCAACCTTAAATGGGGTAATCCTGACTTATTCATGTTGCTCGTTTTTTCTAAATGTTTTTTGCACTGTATGTCTGATATGTTTACCGATATTTTTGTATTTATATGATCTGTATATCTTGTCCAATGAACCTGAATCTCTGGAATCTTATACATACATATATACATTAACATATACATACATACATACATACATACATACATGCATACACATACATACATACATACATACATACATACATACATACATACATACATACATCTTAACCTTAAAAAGCTTATACAAGGCATATTTTGAAACTCAACTTTGTGAATGGCCTAATGCCAAATGTTCTATAATTAGGACTATCGGTACGTATTGCCATTGAATAATTTATGTTTTCATCATAGGGCATGCCTGGTGCAGTGTATGCATTACAAGTAGAATCAAAACAAATTACAGATGTACTTATTGGCCTCAGGTATCTGTTCAACAAAGCAAGGGTGGTATCACGTACCATGGCAAGTCGCCAGGATGATAATATGACATTACGCTTCATGTTCATGATTGTCAACTTTGTATCTTAACCATTGTCCTGGGTTGGTTTATGCTTAGGATAATCTTATGATTTTATGGACATATGGTTCCCTGAATCTTTAGTATCACAATGCTATAGAATATCAGGAATTAATAAAAAAAAAGTTTGCCCTGGTTAATATGGATCTGGCACAAAAAGACAGTTCCATTCTGACTTCAAATGAGAAAATGAATGAACTATATCATTACATTTTTAGCTCAACAGGACTTCATTTATCTGATGGTCCATGTTTCCTGCATTCGTCTGCGTTGTCATCCATTCAAATTTCGCATTTTGCACTTCTATTTTAAAAGCATTTGTCACAATAACTTCACACCTGATGAAGAGATACTTGTGTGGTTTGTTTAGTTGGTCATGCTCCAATGATTTTTGAAGTCTTTTTTATTTTTTGTGTGCATTTTGTTTGTAATATGACTTATGGATAGTTCAACATTTTCATCATTTTTTAATAATATGTACTTACGGTATGCAAGGGGGAGGGGGATAAATGGGTCAGCAAACTTTCACAGAATTGGGAAAGGGTGGTCATTTTTTGGCCTGTTCTGTGCAATTTTGCAATGATTTTCTTGGAAAATCATCATTTTTAAAGTACTTATTTGGACAGTACCCTAAGTACTAATTCATAAATGAATATAATGTTGGACCACCCCTAAGCCAATCGCTTCAAAATTGCACAAAGGATTTTGGGGATTCCTTGCATTTTATTTAGGTGGCGATGTGATTCTTTTTTCGTAGCAATTTGTTTGCATGATTCCCATATTTAAGAACGGTTCTCAAAATCACGACTCAGATTTTGCTGAAACATGGTTGAAATGTAGCTTGTGTGTGGGATAAAAAAATGTTGGTTCACTAAAGAGTGAAACACTGGATTCCTAATATATAACACACTCTGTTTCAATTTGGGTACATGTACACCAATGCATGCATTTCTATGAATCATTGTGCACGTCATCTAGGATTTCAGCGCGATTTCACATTTTTTTACTTCCCCAACCCACCCACCCCCAGCCAAATCATTCCGCGTTGGTGGAGATATGTCTTGGCCATGCTGCTCTCAAGTTTGATCAAATGACCACGTTTCTCCGATTTTTAGATTTTGTATGAATTTTCATTTTTTAAAAAATTTTGTTGGTTATAATAATAATAATAATAATAATAATAATAATAATAATAATAATAATAATAATAATAATAATAATAATTATTATTATTATTATTATTTATTCGGAAAACTACCCCTTTACAGCGGGGGCATCAATGGAACGGGGTTTATTCCATGATGCGTCCAAGTATACGACAGGAAGCCGTCTATATTACAAAGTAAGGATTTGTGTGTGGTAGGGCTGTATCTACATTCAGCACTGAGCCGTACGTGGAACAGCATCCATTTACCATTTTGGAATTTACTTTTTACATGCGCATGCAACCATCAATAGGCTTCTCATAGCTCCATGTATATATACATATATATTGTCCATTACATTCTTTTGACTAATTAACCTTCCCTTAACACTAATCACACATACATTTTGGATGCTACCTCTTCAAAATACCAAATCGCGAATTCCGCACCCAATGCCAAAGGTTTGTAAATAATAAATAAATAAACAATTTTATCAGGAAAACTACCCCTTTACACTGGGGGCATCGATGGAACAGGGTGTATTCCATGATGCGTCCAAGTATCTTACCCATTTAAAGTTTGCTTTCAACCAGTGTAACCAATCATCAATATCATAGTTTTGTCCCCCGCGCTAAAACTAGAGATAAACCACTCATTGGGAGGAAACTCTAGAAAGCGTAAGGACAAGTACATCGTGCACTTTTGGTTTACAATGTAGAAAATAAATGTTTATCATCGTCATAATTACAATGTATAAAATTAAAGTACACTTCAAAATAGATGAATCTTATATACAATATAGGAGCTCCATTTAAAATCTATGGAATCTGCACCTTACAGGGAACTGTACAACTCTATTTCATTACTGTGAACAGGCACAGTTGAAGATATATATATATATATGTATATATATATATATATATGTATATATATATATATATATATGTATATATATATATATATATGTATATATATATATATATTTATATATATATATACATGTGTGTATATATACATACACACACACATACACACACATACACATTAGCTTATATATCACAGTTAATTTTTTAAGAATATACACAGAAATGTCACAGCCAGCACCTTCAAGAGCTACCATACGGCAACGCCATGCTTCTTTTAGGAAAGTTTTACAAGCACTGTCAAATATATCATTAACAGCATGGTCATAATTGAATGATATTCCAAACAGTAGCGTAAATTTCGTAGTTAAGGAAGAGCGAGTAAAATGTTCCCATACATGGGTATAACCATGTTCCAACAGGCATTTTCCAAATTTCGCCAAATCTTAATTCTTAATTCCTTGGAGTGTTCACATGTGAAAGTGAAATGAAATATAATCATTATCAGAAATTACTTCAGCAGTTAGATCGAAGTGGCATAGGGACACTTCTGACGATCGCAGACTTTCATTTGTTCAAAAAATGGCAATGTATTTTTTTTCAACGAAATTTTGTGTATATTTTTGTTCAAAAACATTACTAAGAATGTTCTGATACTCTGTAGTACTGTAACTTGTTGAAGGGTTAAACAATGGTGTTTACTGCGTGATGATACTTACTCTGTATCTGGGTTGTATAGATTTTTTTCATAGTGTACAGTCTGTGAGTGCACGTGTTTCCGCTGATTACCGTGTCCATAAAACTCGCAACAGAAATTCCCATTTTAAGCTCTGCAAAACTGCCAAACGCATTCCCTTCAAACGTGGTGAGGATATACCTTGGATGGGTATCTATGAAAGTATTTTTTGTTTGTTTGTTTGGTTTTGTTTTTTTTTTTTCGTTTTTTTTGTTTTTTGTTTTTGTCTTTTTGTTTTTTGTTTCTTTTTTGTTTTTTGTTTGTTAGTTTGTTTGTTTTTTTGTCTTTGTTTCGTTTTTCTGTTCTTCATTTTTGGGGGTGGGGGGGTGAGGGTGGTGGTGTTTGGTTTCTTGTTTTTAATGAGAACGCTCCAATGATTGTTTGAGTTTTTTTCTAAATCTCTTGTTTTGCTTTTACATACAACGCTTTCAAAAATATTCTCTGAAACCGCCCAGCTAATTGCTTTAAAATTGTATTGGGACAGTCCTGGAGACCATCATACCCTAATTCGTGCAAGCGGGAGAGTTGTGATTATTTCTCCCTTGGTAACTCTGAAGTGAAGTACCAAACAATCGTTTCGCGCATGTGTAAGAAAAAGTAAAGGGCATAATTTCTACACTTTACTTTTACTAATTTATATGACTGGCTTACCTATAAAGCTTTATGATGATCATTGCGTAAACGCCGCCTATGATGGTAGTCTCGGAAGATTACCAGCACGTCATTATAGTTGCCACCACTAGACGCTCTGATGGTTTTTATAAACTCTATATTTTTTTTTTACTTCCAAAGCAGAGCAAACTGTGTACGATCTCTGTAACACAGGGGAGGAGAAAAAATAGAGATCTGTCTCTTCAGCAGTAAGCTACAAACTGTTAATTTAATGAACTGCAATTGAGCATTATGACCGTGAAAAAAAAAGAAAATTGTGTCTTGGCACTTTACATGGTCTTAATTGCTCATCGTCACCTAGGAGGACTGGCCCTCTATTCGTCTCTGTAGTATTTATGTGTTTTATATGTCGCATAGGCAGGGGCAGGGTAAGATGGACACAATGTACGCTTGGTCACTTTGATCTCTCGCCCGCACACGTCTTTCAAAAAGGAGTACTTGTCATGAGATTCAAATCAAAATTAAGCTGTCAAGCAAACATATATTTCATTTCTTCACTCCTGGAGAAATCATTTATTTAATTTCATTGATCATGACTTATGATCACGCCCACTGTAGACGACAATCTGCACAGATCCATTGTTAAACGCCAAAATGTGTATATTCACAGGGATAGAGGATAATATGGTCTTTCATAAACAATGACCTTAAAATGCAATTTGATGTTGTCCAATTGGTTTTAAACATACTATTTAGATGTCAAGGAATTGTATCTGTGCTAATATGTGAATATATAGCACCATATGTTTATGTTACCTCAGGCACTACATTAAATTTTCATTTAAGGTTTTTAAAATCCTTAGCTGAGACAGAGGCGTCATGTCCTGAACCCCATAGTGTAAAACGAACAAGATACATTTTTTACCATTCGTGTACTTCGTTTGTAAAGTCTTCTCGAGTTAAGAAAGCTTGTTAGGTGATTTTTTACTTTTTTGTATCTCTGTATATCAGAACCCCCCTTTAGCTCTCACCATCAAGATTACGCAAGCAAAATATTTGTTTGATCGTCTCTAATAGTTATGTGAAAAACTAGATAATATTCGTTGATGCATTGTTTCTCATATCCCGCTTTAAAAAAATGTAAGCTATCTGATATGCAGACAGAATAACCCAATTTTACATTGTTTTGTGCTGAATTACTATCGAATAGCTTTTTACTTGGTATGGACAGGTACATTTCTTTCCACAAATGTTTTTCATTGATGAGTGTTCCTTTCACGGGGGCCATTTTAAGAATCTGATTATAAGAAATATTATGGCTGATTGCAATATTTGGTTGTACGTCAATGTGTGTGTATATATATATATATATATATATATATATATATATATATATATATATATATATATATATATATATATATATATATATATATATATATATACATATATATATATATGTATATATATATATACATACATATATATATATATATATATATATATATATATATATATATATATATATATATGTGTGTGTGTGTGTGTGTGTGTGTGTAAAGAGTTTTAAGTCTAATATGACTCGTTCTCGAATTTTAAAAGACATACTATCAATTATTTTGTTCTTGAAGATATGCTTTCATGTTTTAATTGTTCCACGCTCTTCCCCATATGTGGACATGTTTCCCTTAGGCTTTCTAAAGTTATTTATTAATAGTTTTATCCTTTAGGTACTCCAGCAGTTTATATGATCTATACTGTAGTGAGAAATAGATACTTGGAGAACGTATCAATGGCAACCATGATGAAAACAGAGTTGTCAATATACTTTTTCAATGATGATGTGTCAGCAAGGTCTAAAAATATTCATTATCTTTTCTGCTTACAATAATGCGGTTGCGCTGAAAACGTCTGGAACTTGGTCGAAATAGTGTGCAAGTGTCCACCCCTAACGGAAAAAGAAAATCATACCCTTTAAAATAATATCTGTCCGTCCTTCTAACCATACACTTCTATATAGTACATTTATTCCAAGCTATGTTCCTGGACGTAAGGATCATTGTAAAGTTTAGTAAGAAACACTCTTTTTTCTTGGCGAAGCATTATGTTTTTTTAGTTAAGCCATTTTATGTAAGCCGTTATTCGTCTGTTTCCGTGATCTGCAATTATCCTGTTCTGTTTTCTCTCTTGTTCTTTGATTTGACGATCGATCCTTAACTGATATTGTTTATGCCAATTATTGAGTGTGGAGAATTTGGAATAGGTGGGACGTGATTGTCCTGACTTTTTTTATGTTCCTGTTTTGAAACGTCTGTACTTTTTCTCCTTTGCAACATTAAGTTTCTGTTCTTCATTTTGTGGTCCTTCTTTTATATATCTTTATTATGGGCATGGGAATGTCAAAAATGTTCGGCTATCTGGCTAAATTGCATTGAAATGTCATATAATTTTCAGTCATCGGATGAACAACGGTCATTCAATTAATTACCTGCTGTTAACTAGCTACTGGGCATCTGTAATTAGCTTCACCACTTTTGTGTTTGACAATTTCGCCCATTTTCGCGTCTATAGTAAGCTGCACTGCTTTTGTGTGTGACCAAATCGCCCATCTATACTATTCCCAAATATTGTATCGGCGTATTTACCTTTGGCGTACTATTTACCGTAGTAGCAATATACAGGGCTTCAAAGATGTTGCACTCTATATGTTGTTTTGATTGTAAACATATTTATTTTCCCTGGATTGCCTAATAGTATACAGAGACTAATCTGGAAGCTCTCCAGTACATAAAAGGATGTACAGTAATATATACAATACACACTGGACGAGAACAGAAGACTAAATGCACAGCTCGTACAGGAATAATACGATTTATGCCTTATAATGGAGACTTATAATTGTGTCATGTATCAAATTAGTAAATACAACATCTGGATTCTGCAATGAATGTCTGAACAGCCTCAAATACATGTAATACATTATCGGTGTCAGGCAAATCATCACTATCTTTCAAAAGATTATCTAATAAAATAACTAGAGCATTGAACTATTAGAGTCGGATTTACACCTGGAGCAAGTAAGTGGCACACAGTGTTCAGTAGATTGACCCTTTGCACAATGAACTTGGGGCAGAACAATAGGTAATGTTTCGTATCTTCTACAGGATGAGAGCATGCATACGTTGAGGCTTGAAGGATACTGACATGATATAGATGGGCATTTAAAACAGAGAAGTTAAGATGGAGGTGCATATGGCATATGTTAAGGAAACGATTTCCATGTTTAAAGTATGATGGCTTTTTGTCAACATCTAAGAGTAATACATTTAATTTAGATTTGAACTGCAGCAGGGAATCGCTGACACGAGCACCAGCTCTAAATATGATGAAGTATGATAACAGGTTGATTTATGGTGGAATGGTTTTTCTCAAAGCCAGAGTTTTTAGCAGAAAGTAAATTGTTAAAGGTTAGATACTCATAGAAGATGTTATAAACTAGATGCTCAAGTACTTCACAGAAATTACAGAGGAGTGAAATTGGCCTATAGTTTTCCTTAGACTGTTTCTTACCTCTTTTTAAAAACGGGACACACGTTTGATCTCTTCCAGGGATCTGGGAAATATGAGTTGGATAAGCAGAGGTTGAATAGATCAATAGGAAAACGTGGGATAGAAGGGGCACAGTGTTTAAGAAGGGTGTTGCCTATACCATCAGGACCACAAGCAGAACTTGTGTTCAGAGACTTTAAAAATTTTTCCACATCACATACTTGCACTTGAAACATAAACAGGCGGGCCTCAGTCCGGAAGGCAAAGTCCAGCAAGGGCAAAGGATTGTTGTCGTGTGGGGTCTTGCACTGATCAGCAAAATACTTGTTGAATGTAACAGACTTCTCTATGTTGGAAGAAATGTTCCTTTCATCGTCAATAAGAGTTGGAATGTTTTGGTAAAGTTTGGAACCGAGAATAGATTTACTAAGGTTCCACCATCGTTTATCTTACTATTTGGGTTTCACTGCGAGTCCTGTGTAAACTTTAAGTTTTCAGATCAGGTCACTTGCCAACACTACAGGAAGTTTACGTCAAAAAAAAATATACAAAGGCTTGATGTCACTCTCTTTTTAAAAATAATGCTCTAGGTTCCTTAAGCAACAGCATGATGTTTTTCCAGTCCATGTTGCTGATACAAGTCGAACGTCACATTTTTAGTATTTATTGCTGCTTGGTTAATTGAAATATGGAAATCTTGTACATATATTTTTAACCATTCAGTGGCTAATTGGTTGTATTTTATATCTGTGTTTAGTTGCTTAAGACTAATCTACAAATTTGTGTCAAAACTATGCATCCCATTCACTGTAATAAAAAGTATCATGTCAAGTTGGACAAATTGATATTACTTCTTCAATTGCATTGGATATACAGTTGTCCGTCAACAATGAAGTATACTTGGCATTCTACTCGTTTATACGTACAATAAAGTTTCATGATTTTCAATATGTTTGCAACATGAGTGAAGTATCCATGGCATCCTAAATATTTACACCGACAAGGTACCCCTGCAATACACAGATTTGTTTTGTATTAATGCGTTTTAATATTCATTAGATTTATGGCTCGTTAGGGATTGTTCCAGGAAAGCGTATACATTCCCTAGTAATGCCGACAAATGTTTGCACATGAATTAAATTATCAGACAATGCCAATTAAGACTATTGTATAAATAACGATGCTTCTTCAAAGTGACTGTAGTTTGCGGTGTGTGTACAAAGGCTCATCAGCATGCTCTGAGTGGCCCAGATTGTGCACTCATCAACATCGCCCAGTAAATTACACTGAGAATGGGGCAAAACAATTGGGCGGAAAACTGTATGAGATTTGATTTAAACATATTTATTTCATCTTGATCACCAAAATGGTAAAAGAGGAACTAATAAAGTGGTTTTCCAGTACAAAGAGAAACACATAGAGTGTATACAAAACACACAGTACAGTACAGTGAGAATACTAACAAAAATGCTACCATTGGAAGGGAAAACACATCGAGGAATAAGATGTTAGGTGTATACAAAGACAATGCAAATATGAATCACTATTGGAAGTGTTCTAGATAAGGTAAGCTATTAAATACAACGGTTTCACCATGAGCAGGCATTTGGATTTAAAATTCGAGCCTTCGGGTCTCTGTAATAAAGATCTGGACTGCATTAATTATACCTTCATTTGAGTCCTTGGGTAAGACTTTGCTACCTTTGGTGAGTCATGTAATCACGATGTCGCTTGCATAATAGGCAATAAGGGTAAGATTTACTCCAGGGGCCAAGAGATGGCCCACAGTGTTCAATAATTTGAGTTTTGAAACTGAATAACGGGGCCAAACTAGAAAATAATAATAAGAATCCTTGTCCAGGGCAGTACAGGTGCAAGAGGGAGAGGGGACAATATTGAATTTGTGAAGATGTGAGTTGAGACTTGAAAATCCAAGGCGTAGTTGGGTAAGACATATATTCAGAAAGATATTTCCATATGAAAAATAGTCAGGTTGAATGTCCACACACAAAAGGGTATTGTTTAATTTAGTTTTAAATATTTCCAGGGATGCTGACTGTCTGATGTCTAAGGGTAGATTATTTCAAAGTTTGATGCTGGATGGGAGGAAAGAATTGCCAAAACGTTTAGTTTTGAATTGAGTCTGTTTAATATCAGAACGATTTTTCATGTTGAGATTAGCTATGCACGTGAGATCCTCATGTATGAGTTCACACAGGTACTGAGGTGTAATTTTGTGTAATATTTTATAAAAACAGAACTAGGCCTTTGGTATTTCCGCTGGACAGAGAGAATTTGCCAACCCAGGTCACTGAGAAGAAAAAAACAGGGTCTTTGGCGTAAGGCAGCAGTACTAATTCTTGCAGCTTCGCATTGTTCAGCTTCAAGAGAATTTAAAAAGGCCGACAGTACAGCTATCAAATATAATACTTCCATATTTGAGTATTGGCCGCACCAATGTTGAATATAGCTGTAGCAGAGTTTTTGCGAGAAAGCTTGTATTTAAGTCGGTGAAGTAAAGCAAGTCGTTGATTGGCCTTGTTGATGATGAGGTAATGTGGGAATGCCAAGTAACGTTTGCAGTCAAAGTAATTTCTAAATGTGTATGTTGATGTGCTTTGGGTATAGCAGTGGCTCCATGGTAAATTGTAGGATGGTCTTGTTTGTTATTCTTAGGGTAAAAAAGGATAGCAACTGATTTAATGGCATTAAATATGACACACCATAACCTAACCCAAACATTAATTCTACCAAAGTTGGTATCTATTCTTTCAGCAGACCTAAAAGGGTTATGGACAATCTCCAGTACACCGGCATCATCCGCAAATAATTTAATGTTGCATGTTATATTATCAGTTGTGTCATCTATATATACCAAAAAAAGAAGGGCACCTAGGATAGAACCTTGAAGCACGCTGGCCTTGACTGATAACCAGGCAGAAGATTGACCACATATAGAAATGCACTGGAAGCGGTTCGGAATGTAACTCTCTATAAATTGTACAATGGGATCCGAGAAACCAGGTCGCCTCATTTTGAAAAGGAAGCTGTTGTGCCATATTTTATCGAACGCTTTTGATATGTCTAGAAAAACCATGGGTGCTTCTTTACCCAGTTCTAGGCCATTGTATATATTATGAAGAATAGAGACATGTTGATTGATAGTTGAGTTTCTTAAATCCAGATTTTTTTTGCAGTAGGTAAGTCGTTTTTGATCAAGTACTCATAGAATATATTGTACACTAATCGTTCAAAAACCTTTGAAACGTTACATAGGAGAGAAATTGGTCTATAGTTTTCTTTTCGTTGCTTGTCATTTTTGTTTTTTTAAACAGGACATAAGTTGGACTTGTTCCAGGGGGCCGGGAATTGTGACCTTAAGAGAGAAGCATTGAATGATAGTGCAAGAAAGACAAAGACCAAAACAAACCCAGCCCACACAAACCCACAAAAAGACCCAGACAAGACCCACACGAACCCACCAAAAACCCACACAGGTCCCACAAAGACCCCCAAATGCCCACCGAGACACACAAATGACGCACACAAGACCCACCAAACACCTATACAAATACACACTGGACATACACACACCTCCACAGGTCTTTACTAGCACCCACACAGACCACCATATACCAGCACAGCAAAGAAAACAGCATATTAAACAACACAGTAACATTCAGAGGAGGGGGTTAACAGCGTATTATGGTAAAGGAACATCACGTTACCAGTATTACATATAAGAACTATTAAATCACATAAATATTCTAAAAAAGTGTGGATTTAAGTGTAAAAAATTCAAAATAAGGAAAAAGTTACGAAAGATAAAAAAAACGTCTTAAGTGTGAAAAATGTACTGAAAAATTACGAAAGTAATCATTTAGATACGAAAACAACTATGACAGAATATTCAAGTTCAGAACGAAACAGTACACAAACTACGTGAGTATATTAATGGATTAATATGAATTGGGGAATAATTCACAGACAATAACAAGAATTGGAAGAAACGAAAAACTAAATTACAAATTGACATTAATATTTGAAAAGTTAAGATAACTGACCCAACAATTAAGAAGGTTACACTAAAGCCATGAAATTATTTAAACAGGCGTTGAAAAATGACACAAATGATAACAGACAATTGCATCAAATTTAAAAACAAAATAAATAAACATTTCAAATTTTTATGAAAGTAATACATAAAGAATAAAAGATAAAAAATTACACCACAAAAAAAAAGAAAAATATATCACTAAAACTATGAAATGGTTGAAAAAAATAAGAATTCCAAATTTACATCAAAAATTCAAAATTTCCAAAATGGCATCAACATTACAAAGAAGTACATTGAATGTGATAAACATTACATAAAATATTACAAACTTACATAGAAGTCCTAACATACATATAATGCAAATTAAACAAAAGATAAAACAAAATGTTAAATGCATTGAGAAAAAAATGACAAACAAAATTACGAATAGACCTTTTAGTTTGAAAAATTAAGATACTTTGAACATAAAAAAGTTTGCAGAGAAATAAGAATAATACATTACATACGATGAAAAAAATACATACAAAATTACAACTTGCAAGAAAAGTGTGATACATTGTTAAAAATCTAAAAAGTAAAAAGTAAAAATTGCAAAAAATTTATGTGGTTCTAATGCTCTGCTGGCAATAAGGCTATATTGCTCCTGTTCATTTCTAAGTTGTGAGTCCTGACAGGGCTTCTAATCATATAAAGCTTATGTACATTGAATGTAAAAACTTTCCACCAGATGGCACTTTGCTCCACATGTAATTTTAGCTTTTCATTGTTACTTTTGAAGTATTTTTTTGTACCTTTAGTAATTGTTGTGCAATTAAGAAAATGTTTATTACATTGTTTTTATAAATTTGTGAACTGTGTAGCATTTTGTTAGTTTGCTTACAAATTCTGGAAAGTATCCCATACGTTCTTGTAACATTTCTTGCCCTATATGCAAATAATTATAACTTTTCAAAATAAAATGTCTATCTGTAATTTTGTTGTCTTTTTTATCAATGCTTTTAATACGTTGTTTTATCTTTTGTTATATTTTCCCTTTTCTGTATATGTTGGAACTTCAAGGTAATTTTGTAATGATTTATGTACTTTTAATAACATTCAATGTGCTTTTTGGTAATTTTGATGTAATTTTGAAAACTCTGATTTTTTTAATTTAAAATTTGGAAATTTTATATATCATTCTGTAAATCATTTCATAGTTTTAGTGATATATCTTAAAATTTTTTGGTGTAATTTCTGATCTTTTAATCAGTTTTTGTTACTTTCATTAAACATTTTAATTTTTTTATTTAACTTTTTTCCCATTTCATACAATAGGCAAGGTCAAGGAGCCCTGACTAAAAGAGGGCACTACAGTCCCTTGAGGGCTACGATTGTGTATTCCCATTACTTTACATTGTAATTTGCAACTAAATAACTTAAAAAAAAACATAGAGACGCCAAATTTTGCACAGTAAATCTACATGTGTAACTAAATACATCACAATAATCATATTACCACAGCTAATAAAGTGACCAGTCTATTTAAGGTTACATTAACATGCAAACCAATGGGAATACACAGCTCTAGTCCTCCAAGTTTTTGTGT
Source organism: Hermodice carunculata (assembly GCA_964020975.1). Classification (NCBI taxonomy): domain Eukaryota; kingdom Metazoa; phylum Annelida; class Polychaeta; order Eunicida; family Amphinomidae; genus Hermodice; species Hermodice carunculata. The sequence goes on from OZ026618.1 coordinate 8,134,412, forward strand.
ATTCGGTTGTGTATTAGGGCGAATACACACTTCGGAGCTAACTCTGACCTTTCCTATTCTCTGTTATCATTTATCTAATTTTTCAACACCTGTTTGAATAATTTCATGGTTAAAGGGTAACGTTCTTAATTGTTGTGTGAGTTATTTTACCTTTCACATTTTAATGTCAATTTGTAATTTTGTTTGTCATGTTTGCAATGCCCGTTATTGTATATGCATTATTTCCCAAATCATATTAATAAATTAATAGACTCATGTAATTTGTGTGCTTTTTTTTTCTACCAAACTGGAATATGTTGTCATAATTGTTTTCATGTCTAAATTATTCCTTATAAATATTCTGTAGGTTTTGCCGACAAAAGTTATTTTTTTTTTGTTTTTTTTTTTTTTTTGTTTTTTGATCTTTCAAGAATGTTTCCTTATTTTTAATTTTTCACACTTAAATCCACGTTTTTTTAGAATATTTATATGAGTTGGTACCTATTATGTAATACTGGTGATATTTTATGTTCATTTATTTTAATTTGCTGTTCAAACGGTCCTACGAATGTAACTGTGCTGTTTAATATGCACTTTTCTGAGTGGTTATGTGCTGGTACATGGTGATCTCTATCTCTGAAGCCTTTTTAATTATTTTGAATTTTTCACACTTAAATCCACGTTTTTTTGTTTGTTTTTTTTAGAATACCTATGTGAGTTAGTTATGGTACTTATATGTAATACTGGTGATATTTTATGTTCATTTATCATAATATGCCGTTCAAACCGTGCTAGGAATGTTTAATATGCTGTTGTCTGTTCAGGTCTGTGCTGCTATTGGTGGTCCCTGTGGGTGCTAGTGGTGGTGTGTGCAGGTGTGTCTGGGTCTAATGTGTCTATGTGTAGGTGTTTTGTGGATTTTATGTGGGTGTAGTGTGAGTCTTTTGTGGGACTCTTTTATTTGGTGTGGGTGTTTTGTGGGACTGGGTTTTCGTTGGTCTTGTGTAGGTCTAGTGTGGATCTTACGTGGGTCTTTAATGGGTCCTGTATGGGTCTTAGAGGGTCTGTCTGGGTCGTGTGTGGGTTTTTGTGGTCTGTGTGGGTCATTTCTGGGTCCTTCTGGGCCTAGTATGGGTCTTGTGTGGATCTGTGTGGAAGGTTTTGTGGGCCTGTCTGGGTCTTTTGTGGGACTGCATGGGTCTTTTGTGGGCCTTGTGTTGGTTTAGTGTGGGTTTTTGTGGGTTTCATGTGGCCCTGTGTGGGTTTTTGGGGGTGTAGTTAAGGTCTTGTGTGGACAGATTGACAAATTCCTCGAGCATTTTGCAGCAGTTTTGTGGACTGTATATCCAGACTTCGAAAAGGATTGAGTTCATTGAAGGAAACTGTTAAGAGTCATGCAATGCTATGTTTGCTGTACTGAACTGCATGCTGACAGTCAGTGTATCTGCATTAATCCTGGCTCGAGTTTTTTTCCCGCTGGATGTCAGCCTTTGTGAATAATGGCGCAAGTGTAAATCAGCTTTGCCCAAGATATTGTGAAAATCTAATAATGGCATAAACCACTGCCCTCTTTCCAAGGGTTTCCCACATTGTTTTTTGTACGCAGCCCTGAGCAAGACATATTATCATTACAAGAATCTCACAACAATGTCTGAGACAGCTGTTATCTTGATAAATCAATTTGTCAATTAGCTTCATTTATTTCTTAGGCCTATTGTCAATTTTCTACTCATCTGCAGTCATAAATAACATACAGGTTTCATTTAAAAACCCTTATTCTTTTTTCATACCAACTGACCTCATAAAACCGCCATCTGGGCTGGTCATGCAAATGACTTTCATAATGATAGGGACCCAGAAAGAATTGAGGAAATCCATATGATGACACCCAGTGCACTTAAAAACTGACCGTCTGTGATCCCAAATACTTTGCACCCCATGACTGCACTATAACGGACCCTCCATGACACCAATACCTTGCCCCCCCCCCCTGACTCCAAATACCTGACCCTCCATGTCCCCGAATACCTTGCATCCCCATGACATTAGCCCTGTAACCTGATACACGGCCGCCATTATAAACTAGGGTGTATATGGGCCCTTGTGCTTTTAGTGTCCTTCTCATACAGTTTTCCCTCCAATTCTTTTACCCCGTACTAGGTGTGATTCACTGGGCGATGTTGATGAGTGCACACTCTGGGCCACTCAGAGCAGGCTGACGAGCTTTTGAGCTTTTGGCTGTACAGACACCACAAACTACAGCCACTTAGAAGCAGCATTCTGATTATGTCTTAATTTGCACTGTCTGATATTTTACCTTATGTGGAAATATTCATCAGCATTACTCAGGAATGTATACGCTTTCCTAGAGCAATCCCTAAAGAGCCATAAATCTCATGAATAATGAAACATTTTGATGCTCAGCAGCAGTGTTGTATTCCACCAACACACACACACACACATGTGCGCGCGTGCACACACACACACACACACACACAAGAATCTGTGTATTGCAGAGATACCTTGTTGACCATGTCAATATTTGGGAGGCCATGGGATACTTTATTTATGGTAAAAACATAGGATATCAGGGATACTTTACTTATGGTAAAAACATAGGATATCAGGGATACTTTACTTTTGGTAAAAACATAGGATATCAGGGATACTTAACTTATGGTAAAAACATAGGGTATCAGGGATACTTTACTTTCGGTAAAAACATAGGATATCAGGGATACTTTATTTATGGTAAAAACATAGGATGTCAGGGATACTTTATTTAACGTATAAACGTGTAGAATGCCAGGAATACTTCATTGTTGATGGACAACTGTATATCGGAGGTGATTGAAGTAGTAATATCAATTTGTCCAACTTGACAGGGTATTATTCAGTACAGTGAATGGGATACATAGTTTTTGACGCAAGTTTGTAGATTTCTATGAAAAAAAGTAAACATATAGAATACAACCAATTTGGCAACTGAAGGTTGTGAGGACACCAAAATATATGCATGATTTCTTCATATCAATTAACAAGGAAGCAACGAATATTACAAATGTGACGTTCAATTTTTCCTAGCCAAATAGACTGCAAACAAATCATGCTGTTGCCTAAAAAACCTAGAACCTCATTTTCAAATGAGAGTGACGTCAAGCCCTTGTATGTTTTTCGACGTAAAATCCGAGGGGGGTTGACAAGTGACCTCATGTGCAAACTAAGACTTTACACAGGACAAATGTTAAGATCCAAATAATAGGATAAACATATGTATTAAACTTGTGCAGCATCTGTGAGACCCTGTATATCACTAGTACGATATATAGTACAACTGAGGTAAATGGGCCAATACAATATATGGGAGTATAGAGACAGGCAATATGGTCACTCACGAAAGTGGTGCAGCTAATTATAGATGAGATAGGGGGCAGAATTGTAAAACACGAAAGAGGTGAAGCTAATTACAGATGCCCATTAGCTAATTAGCAGGAGGCTATTAACTGGATGACCTTAATTAGTAAGATGACGGAAAATTAGGTGACGTCTCTTTGCAACTTACCCAGATAACTGAAGATGTGTTGATATTACCATGCTAATACTGAAGCTGATATATATGTTGACATTATTATGAATCAGTTGATGTAGCTGCCTTGACACGAGGTCTGATAGTTATATAGTGATTTTGCTTGTACGTGGAAAACAGTTTCTCACATATACCTGGTAAAGTGATTAATGGGTTATCTCAGTTCCTACGACCTTGTAATATTGCGTTAATAGGTCAGAAGCACACTCACGTCAAAAAGTTTGCTTAACTTAAAATATTTGTTCAACAAGAAAAAAATACTCCCTCTGAGCTTCTTTACTGCTATGGGGGTTTTAGCCTCTTTATTCAGTAATGGAAACAACTATTCCAAATATAACATGGAAAGAAGGATTACCAAGAAGCAATGACATTTTACAATTTGGGGTGGGTGCTGAAGATAGAATTATTGTACTTGATGACCTTGCAATCCAATTAATGCAATTAATGCAGAGCATGGACATTCTGCTATTTGTCACACAGCACATGTATTACAAACGCGTTTGCACCATCAGTCAGTCAACACCTGTATATGCCAGAAAAGTATTTAAGGACAATTGCAGTAAATATGCAGCATATGTTTCTCTTCAGATACCTTTGTGATGGTTTACAGATGGCCCATTTTGGCAGTCAGTTATTTCCAGGACAATCTGAGAGACTGCTCGAAGCTCACAAAAATGCAACTCAACACAAAAATCAGTACATACTAATTGATTTCTCTCCTACTCTATCCAGTGAGGATCTTCGCTTAAAAAGCCGTACATGTCCTTCTGAGCAGTGTGTTATGTGTTTATGTTCCCCGCTAGGTTACTGTCAGTGTCTGTATAATATAAATGACGGTGTTGTCTGTCGTAATTGTGCGTAGTCACTGATGATAACTTCAGGCAAATGGGAGGATACTATTTATGTCTGGTAGGGAAGTACGGGAAAGTACATTCATAAAACAGCTAAGACACACAAAGAAAACAAAGTTTCTAGAGAGACACTCATTTGCTTTAAATATGATAATGCAATTGTGAACAAGCATCATGTAGCGGCAGCATGCAAACCAAGTATAGTTTGTTTGCAATCTGCTTCACTGTGTGCTATCAGCGCTGCTAAACTTGCACCAAGATGGTCATTTTTACACCTGAGCAGTCTCTTTAGGTATCTTGTTAATGACCAAAAGCAGCGTAAATATTATAAGCATACTTACAGTCAGTGTGCAAGTGGTAAAAACTACTCATTTAAGCACAGGCGTGATTAATGTCGGATCAATGTTGTAGTACCTAATGGAATGCAAATGGCGCGAGTGAAACTTCACATGCCGAGTGGCACCCCGTTCTGGCCTATTTCTAAACAATTGGGCCAAATTCTTTGCTCTCTGTGATCTACGTTGCATTGGTAAGTGTATTATGAGTATTCTCATATCACGAGGTTTTAAATTGCTGTTTTTCCCATTTACAAGAACGCCCTCTTACACAATATTGGATAACGCTAGCATACGTTTGGCGTGCATGTTTGTAAATTGTAAATGTAAGGAAAACACATTCAGTGGAAAAAGTACCCATATCTCTTACGCTCTTTCCAAAATATTAACCCTTTTACAGTGGAACATAGGCAAAGCTGTTGCCTTACAAAACTTTAATTATTGAACTTTTACTTGTAGGCCATTCCTTCATTAGAAGACTGTATGGATATGTATCATCCCCCTCTCTTCCTGAACAGTCACCTTTCACATTGCAGGAATTTCCGGAACCCCAGATCATATGGGACTACAGGGGTGGTAGGAATATCAGGGACCTGCGTGAAGAAGGCGTACGAACCAGAGAACGCAGGTATATGATGAGGTGCTGCCCAGATTATGTTTATGTGGAAATAGGCAGCAACGATGTCATGAAAATGACATATGAGGGCGCATATAAGCTTGGTTCAGAGCTGGTTGATAATTTACACTGGATCTCCTTACAACCTGACGTAAAAAGTGTAGGAGGGGGTCAAATCCTACCAAGATGGCCAGATATTTGAACAACAATTCCAGACCTGGCCAAGAATGGTTAAAACCTTTACCTTGCCATGTTCAACAGGCGTCGCAAAAGGGTCACCGAGTAGTTTATCAACTCACATCAACAGGTAAGGTAAAAAATGTCTGCCACAAGAAATGTGCAATAGGGTGGTCTAGAAAAAGATGGAGTTCACCCTAAAATACAGCTATGTGACAGTACTGGTGGTCAATAAGGGAGTACGTATGCAACTTTTGAAGTACAACCAGTGAATATTCAGGTAATGATACTGATTCTAACATAGAAATACTTCTCCATTAGCTGTACCATTGAAAGTGGACAGACAGGTGCAATGACCAATATGGGTATCATGTAACAAGGTATGTGCATTAATACATTCATTATAGTTCTGTAGATAATATTTTGATAATAATAAAATAAATACGTTATGCTGGCACATGCACTGTAGGGCCCCATAGGCTATGCTGCCATATATACACCTGAGAAGTATATGAGGATGTTTTGTGTGTATGACAAGTATGTTTTGCGCTCATGGATGCCTGTCGGGTATGAAAAGAAGCATAGCATGCTTGACAGGTATGTCAGGTATTGTATAAGTTGCATGATAGGTATATCAGGATTACAATTGTTTGCAGTCTGTTGGTATCACATAATAACAGACTTAGGTGTGGCATGATGGTTTACCTATGTGTTTACGTATATCCCTGTGTGTATGTGTATGTACCTGTTCACGTCTCTCTCTCTCTCTGTGTCTGTCTGTCTGTCTGTCTGTCTGTCTGTCTGTCTCTCTCTCTCTCTCTCTCTATATATATATATATATGTTTCCTTCACCCACTAGACTGGATTACAAAATTTTGCGTGGCAGTGTCATTAGTCTCCTGAGGCCTTTGGTCAACAAGCTGTTATTTGCCAATTTTCACATTCTTTCTGGTCTGGTAATATTCTACACACCTAGCCTTACACTTACCTTGGCATGAATATTTAGAAGAGAACTTTCACATTAACAGCTATGTGTATAAGCATACATTGTCTACACACTGGGGTATATAAACCAAACCAAATCGGAATTCAATTTGGATGGTACACATATATATGCTGCTGATAACAAGGGAAAAAAAATGTTACACACATTAATTTCTAACTGTCTATTTAAGGCGTCAACCTGCCTTTACATGGGCATGCAGGGCTATATAGCATAAGTAACTAACTAAATGACTAAATAAATATATATGTATGTATGTACGTATGTATGCATGCATGCATGCATGTATGTATGTATGTATGTATGTATGTATATACATATATGTATATATACATGTATACATACATATATATATTTGCATATATATACATATATATGTATATATATGTATATATATACATGTATATATATATATATATATATATACATGTATATATATATATATATATATATATATATTAACATGGCTGCTCCTCCACAAATGGTGTGTATGCATGTATGTATGTATGTATGTATATATGTATATATACATGTATACATACATATATATGTTTATATATGTATATATATATATATATATACATGTATATATATATATATATATATATATATATATATATATATATATATATATTAACATGGCTGCTCCTCCACAAATGATGTGTCACTGTTTAATTATTTGGTATGTATGAAAAGGCAGTGAGAGTTGTGAAAGAAATGATATTTCAATAACTGCAAAAACACTAAATATTGGCATTTGCAGAGGTGGTGATGAACTTATGAAAATTATTGATTGCATTGGCAAAGGATAAACTGCAGAGATTATTTCGATATAAAAGACATCTTCGTATTTAGGGTCATCAGATAAAAGTCCCTGGGAACACAGACGAGAGGTGCCATTGAAAAGTGCGCAATTATTGAGCATAGGTAAAAGACCAGTGAATAAAAATAAATCAATAGCATGACTTTAAACTAGATAGATAGATATACTTTATTTATCCTGGCTAAAAACACAACAAGCAAAAAGCTTGTTTACATTGTGGCCCAGCAGTCATGGAATTGGAATACAGTCATAGATAAATGTAGATGCAATGGAAGTCTTACAGCAATATATTGAGTAAAAATATATGCTAAGTTAAATTAAAAGATTAAATCAGTGTTAGATAAATACAGAAAGTCTTACAGCAATAAATTAAGTAAAAAAGAATATAGTTACGCTAACAGATAAAAAAAAGTCTTAAATAACACATATGGTACTACGTTCTAAGTTTGTGTTTTAAAACCAGCTTCTTAAAAGACTGCAGGGTGTTTGCTTGACGAACCTGATTCGGTAAAAAGCTCCATGAATTGGGTCCTTTGCAATAAAAGCTTCTTTTAAAAATTTCACATTTAAGTCTTGTTAAAAAGTATTAGAGGAGAAACGTTGTGTTGGCACCAAACACATAGTACCTCCATTGCCTCAAAGACATATAAAAGAAGGACAATCAAAGCGAAAAAACAGAAAGTAAATGTTGAAAAGGAGAAGAGTACAGAAGTTAAAAAAACTGGAAGATAAAAAGGGAAGGACAATCACAACCCACCTGTTCCAAGATCTCTGCACACAATAATTGGCATTAAGAATAGCAGTAAAGGGTCAACTTTAAAATTAAAGAAAAAGGTACAAAATTGAACAGGATAATTGGAAATCACAGAAATATACAGATGACGGGAGACATGTCCTGTGAAGTTGATTCCAAGTTCAAACAAGCTTTATGTCATTAAAGCTCTTGTATATAGTGTTGAAAGGGGCATTTGATCAAGAAAAATCCTGATTGCAGGGTGAATTATTTTACAAAAATCTATACTCAGCGATGATGGCCACAGATCCTCATTATGGAACAAATCCATGTTTATCCCGATGTGGACAGTTCATGAGAGAAAGTCAAGACTGTGATATGACTGGATATTTAGGATTAGAGTCTACTGGGACTGCATATCATTTGCTTAATAATATGGAGGTCCAATTGAAGTTAAGGCCATCTAAATCTATATTTAAATTGATATAACTGCTAATCCAGATTCAAGGTGCAAAACTATCATTACAAACATAAAATTCGAGTCTGCAATGAGCCTTTTACCTAGCCTGCTGATGGTTCACCTGAAAACATTAGACAAAGGTAATTATGCGCTTTATCCCTTTAACAAAAGTGACATGAAGCATTACACTTTTCCCTCGGTAAATACCTGCCTTTCGCACTATTCGATGTTTCTCTGATTGTTTGGTTGGAATTTTTGAGTGTGAGTTAGACGTAACTGAACCATTTGAGAACCAAATGTTATCCGGATTACATTTTAGACACTCTATGTTATATAGAAGTTCAAATATATTTATTCACCTGGAACATTACAGTCATATATGCAGAGTGGTGAAACAGAATATGTTTGGCAGATTCACCTGAGCCACTAGTACGGTTGGAGGCATAAAAAAGATTGTTGTCGAACAACTGCTTATAAAATGAAGTGGCTAATTAAATGAAGTGGACTCCTTGCTCAATTGCACAGATTCAAAGTATATCAATCTGTATTTTAAATTGTCCTAAGTAAAACACTTGTTAGCTAACATGGTAACAACGAATTGTTTCTGTAGTAAAAGTAAACAGTGTGGTAATGATATAATGACAGGTTGTCACATGCTATCATTTATTCCCCTATTTATATCCTCTGAGATGCATATATACTGATCAAGCATTATCATTTGAACTGCTGTCGAAAGTGGTGCAAACAAGACCATATGAAAATAAATTAAGAGAAATTAAAGTGCACTGCTTTGGCTGCCCCCAAGGTTGAGTTGGAATGGATATTCAGAGAACCTCACTCGATCATGCATGTAAATCTATGTATATCACTGAGACACACTAAAAACAGAAAAATGTGAAGGAAGCTGTGTTGCTCTATTTCATTCCTTTGGAACTCTGTGATTCTGAAAATTGTTTTATGCATGATGGTAATCTATGGTAATTCTGTGGTTAACTACTTAACAGTAATTTCGCTCGTATGTTATTAGAACTAAAGGGTGCTATTTCTATACTTAACTTTTATTGATACTTAAGACTTGCTTGCCTATAAAGGTTTATGATGATCATTGTGTAAACTTTTATTGATACTTAAGACTTGCTTGCCTATAAAGGTTTATTTTGATCATTGTGTAAACTTTTATTGATACTTAAGACTTGATTGCCTTTAAAGGTTTATGATGATCATTGTTGTATTTGTGTCTTTTTGCCCAGAACCACTTCCTAGTAGTCAATATCCTATTCCGCAGTTCGAACTCTTTACTCTCCATAAGCTAACCTGTCCCTTTCTAACCTGTATACATATGGAATTACTATTGTCTATATTGCACACGTTCCTCTGTAAAATTTTGACATAGGCTGTATCAGCCCAGATAAATTAAAGGGTCTTCAGCGGGTAACTACTCAACATGTTTCGGAGCCTTTAACCCGTACATGTCTCTCTGAATAGCGGCTCCTTGTCTAAGCTAAATATTCAGCAAAGACAACCCACATAATAAAGAATAAATAAGAACGTGGCAAATGATGAATTAGCTAAATACTTGAAGTTTTGCTTATAAATGCAGAGCTTCGTTATGAAAGAAGAACCCCTGTCAAACAAACCATAATTACTAAATTTGTATAGTACAGGTTCAGATAAGAACAATTTGACTTACCCCTGAACCAATATGTACCCTTTCTGGCTGGACAGTTTATCCTAGTTAAACCACCCGCCAGTGTATAACTGAAGTGAAAACAAGCTGGGGCCTTATATTCAGTCCCAGTGATAGTAAAATAAACAATTGCCACTAGACCACCTGTACAAACCAAGGGAAATCCCAACAAGGACTGTAACAATGGACATCCTGTGTAAACTTTTATTGATACTTAAGACTTGCTTGCCTATAAAGGTTTATGATGATCATGGTGTAAACTTTTATTGATACTTAAGTCTTGCTTGCCTATAAAGGTTTGTGATGATCATTGTGTAAACTTTTATTGATACTTAGGACTTGCTTGCCTATAAAGGTTTATGATGATCATTGTGTAAACTTTTATTGATACTTAAGACTTGCTTGCCTGTAAAGGTATATGATGATCATTGTGTAAACTTTTATTGATACTTAAGACTTGCTTGCCTATAAAGATTTATGATGATCATTGTGTAAACTTCGCATAAGACTGGAGTCTCGAACCAGCATATCATAGGCCCCGGTAGAGGTTCTGATGGTTTGTATTAACTCTTTAAATTTATTTACTTCCAAACCAGAGCACATTGATCTCTGTAGCACAGGGGAGGTGAAGAAATGACAGAGATTGGTGTCACCAGCAGTAAGCTCAGAAATGTTGATTTAATGAACTGCAATTGAGCATTATTACCGTAGAAAAAAAAGTTGTGTTCTGGCAAATGACATAGTCTTTATTTACCCATCACATCTGATTGGACTGATCTTCGATTAGTATGTGCAGTCTTTTTGTGTTTAATAGGTCACGGAAGCAGGGGCAGGGTAAGGGTGGGTGCAGTATAGACATGTTCACTTTGATCTCTCACCTGGATACATATTTAAAACAGAGCCACCTGTTATGAGATCCAAATACAATTCAGCTCTCATGCAAAATTTTATTTCATTTTTACACTCCTGAAGAAATTATTTAATTTCACTGAACATGACTCATGACTACATCCATACGATCACCTGCAGAGACCTATTGTTGAGCGTCAAAGTGTGTATATAGGCAGTGATAGAGGGGAACATGGACTTTCATAACAGTGGCCTCAAAATACAATTTAATGGTCTTAAATTGGTTTCATAGGGATACTATTTAAATGTCAGAGAACTATATCTTCGTTAACATTTAAATAGAAAGCACCTAATATTTTTGTTTACAGTGGTGCTTCTTTGGCCAAAATCACTCAACTGAAACCATTTGTATGTATAAGCTTCTGCAATGCTGGGTTTAATGTGTTACAATTGCAAAAAGACAATCTAGTTCAAATAACTAATTGATTATATACTCTTTAAACGCAGGTGCAACTGAGTAAAAAAGTTAAAGTCATTTTATATTTGCAATATATTTTTCTGTATTAGTACAGATATCAGTTAACCCATGACGTATCTTCATTCGCACACCAGCATCATCAATAATACCTTGGGACAGGTTCAGATATGTAAGCCCACAATTGATAGGCATGTCCTTTGGTACAACTTTTGTAAAAAATTTTATAATTGCCATTCAACAAAACCACTGGTACTGTGAATAGCCTGAATCCAGAGTCCAAACACACCAACCAACTCGCCAAGTATGTTTTGCAGTCTAATAATGTGTTTAACTCGCAGCGTGTATGTGCTTAAGCTATGGATGGTAGAAAACAAAGATAACATGAAATATCATATGATTTTTTATCATTTATATATATACATACATATATATATATATATATATACATACATATATATATGTATGTATATATATATATATATATATATATATATATATATATATATATATATATAAATATATATATATATCATAAATATGAATGAAGCTCAGGAGAAATACCACATGTCAAACTTGTGACCATGACAATGGAAATAAGTATATTCTGTTGACTGTTATAGATATAACATACAAATTCACATTGGTCTTTTTTTGCAGCTTGCAATACTGGGGGTGTTGCAGTTTGCTGTGAATGTTGATTGTGTGGACATAGATTTCTTTCTGTTAAGGTGGAAATCACGAAACCTGCTTTCCGGCTATGTTGATTAAGAGTGCACCTCCATTCGTTAGGTCAAATATATATTCTTGCTCCACAGCTGGCCTAAATTAAGCTTTTTACCAAACCGAGGTACTCCTGGCTGAGTGCAAATCTTTCATCCCGTCAAATCCTTAGTATTAACTGACGCAATCGACTTACTTAACTAGGTATAGACAGAAATGCAAATATTTTGTCATATAAACTTAAATATGTTGATTGGAATGTTGGTACAGTTTATTCTTGATGTTGCCGGACATGTTGCCTTGGTAAAATTTATCTTCATGTCATTCCCAGTAGCCTCTCGTGGTGATCTTTAGCCAGCTCTATTTTGGTCTAGTTTGTTCATATTTAAGCCATGCAAAAATTGAAGTGATAAAAAGGCCCACAAGCGCAGGGTGCACCTGGGCGTGTAGAGGAACAGTATGACCATGAGGTGAAGCATCAGTTCTCTGCATTATGGTTAGAGTCCCCAATGCCAATAGAACGAAGCACAACTTTTGCAGGCGCATTGTTATCGTTGAACTGCAAGAAAAATATTTCATCCCTTTTAATTTCTTTTGAGTCACATTTAATTACATCTGATGGTCAAAACTGTTTTGAACATGCATTTTTTTCTTCAACATTTTGTTGCTATTTTTATGCAGGAGTTTAATTTTGTTTCCTTACTAGCTGATTTCTGTTCTCCTCAACACTTGTATAGCGTGAAGGAGAAAGAAGAAAAAGAAAAAAGAGCAAGAGAAAGAGCAAGAGAAAGAGGAAGAGGGTGAAAAAAAGGCTGCACAAAGTGATTTCATCTCATTTAAATTGCTTAATTGGCATGTGAACGGAAGAAGAATTCAAATCCATGTTGGTTTTTAAAAGCAAAGAGTGAAGATCATCATTTTAAAATAAAGGCTTAAAGCTTCGGTTCCTCTAACTAGATATATTACATATGAGCATACAAAGGCCGTCTAAAATCGTCATTTCCATTACAGTATATGAAATTCCATTTTTTGTCCAAAATCATTGGAACATGTTGAACCCTTAAAGGTTTTATTTCGATTTTATAGTTATGTCCAACTTTAGCTCTATTTCCACACAAACGTTTTTCTATTGTCCACAAGTAATGTATTGCACATTTGGTTGAAAAGATAAATAAGAAAAGGAAGAAGAAGAAGATGAAGAATAAAGAGCAGGAGGAGGAGAGGAACTAAGAAAAGCTCGGCATATTTTCCTAAAAGATAATCAACGGACAAAATTAATTTAGCCAGGTGTTTTCAATTAATAAACCAGTAAACGAAAAAACAATTGATATGTATTTCTCTGGTACAAAGTACAATGCAGCGATCAACATTTTAAAATAAAATAACGAATCTTAACCTGTATATTTCCCCGTATTGTATTTGTGTCATTTTTCCCAGGACCACTTCCCAGTATTCATTACCCTTTTCCGCTGTCCGAACTCTTTACTGTCCATAAGCTAACCTTTCCCTGTCTAGCTTATATACATATGGAAGTACTAGTGTCCATACTGCACACGTTCCTCTGTAAAATTTTGACATAGGTTGTATTAGCCCAAATAAAGTAAAGTGTCTTCCGCGGGTAACTACTCAACATGTTTCGAAGCCTTTTACCCGCAGTGTCTCTCTGAGTAGCAGCTCCTTGTCTAAGCTAAATATTCAGCAAAGACAACCCACATAATAATGCATAGATATGAACGTAGCAAATGATGAATTAGCTAAATACCTGAAGTTTTGCTTATAAATGCAGAGCTTCATTATGAAAGAAGAATACCTGTCAAACAAACCATAATTACTAAATTTGTATAGTACAGGTTCAGAACAATTTGACTCACCCCTGAACCAATATGTAACCTTTCTGGTTGGACAGCTTATCATAGTTAAACCACCGGCCAGTGTTTAACTGAAGTGGAAACAAGCTGGGGCATTATATTCAGTCCCAGTGATTTTAAAATAAAAAAATTGCAGCTAGACCACCTGCACAAACCAACGGAAATCCTAAAAAGGACTGCGACAATGTACATCCTGTACCAGAAATGTAAAACAAACACCATGATGACACTTACCCCTCAAACAATTAAGATATATTTCACTGCCAACTCTGAGTCAATATATCAATGTAATGTGTCAGCTTTGTCACATTTGAGAAAGTACTGTCAATTTTGAGTATTTTTCAATATTGATTAAATGTGCATTTAGGCATGCCAGAAAGTCATGAAAGTCACTAGCATTTATGCCAAAAACATGTTATCATAATACTTTTATCTTAACATGATTTTAAGTACAATTAGGCAAACATATAACGTATAAAATTACTAACACCCTGAAAAGGCAACAATCTTTAGGGTAACCTCAATGTAAAGAACGTTAACGATACAGACCTTTGGCATATGGACAGCGCCTCTATATTATTTAACTCATCAGCTTTGGCATGAATGCTGAATGGATCTCGACATGGTTAACCTTATTTTTGGTGCACTTCAAAGTTTTACACAAGTATTTTGAAAAGCTAATAAATCTACAAACTTATGCCTCTAAGCCACACAAAATGCAAGTGTTAATTTGACAAGTTTTCAAAAATATTTTCCTTGAATTTTTCCATGAATTTTGCTGTCCTGTCTATATTTATTGGCCCCTGTTTCTGATTAAAAAAGAATGAAAAGAAGCCCTGTATATTGAATTATTGATGTGTCGCATAGGAAGGGTCCTACTGTACTCTGGCTACATAAAAATGTTGTTACTCTGTCTAAACATACTTGTTTATTTTGACCATATACTACTTATCTTCAGTAGCATATTACCTTTGTATTTTTTACACATTTAATGAATATATATATATGTATATATATATATATGTATATATATATGTATATATATATATATATATATATATATATATATATACATATATACATACATTTAACAATAAAAAAGAAAACATTGTTTTTGTGCGAGTGCATGTATAATTGCATAAAAACATACGAAAAATTGTGAATACAAATTCAATTCAAACAGAATAAATACTTTCACACTTATCTTTGATTATTCAGATGATTTTTGTTTTATCAAAAAAGAACTGCGTGTACAAGTACTGACCTTGTTTATCTACTGTAAAAAAAACCTCCAATTTACCAAATGAAGAAAACCTTTTCTTGCAGGTCTTGGTGTTGTCCAAACGCACCTTGCAGATGAGAATGCAAGAATGAGGCCATCTAAAGATACTTTTATAGAGCCATGGCTACGGAATCTTTCAAGATTTTGGAAGTTAATATTTGCATTCTTGTCATACTTTGGATTCAGGAATGTCAATGTGTAGGTATTTGTAATTATTGTTCAGACTGACCCTCAATGGCAATTTTGACCAACATGATATACATGTATGTAAGGCATGCTGTGTCATCTACATAATAAATCCATGCAAATGAGTACTTGGTGTCATTATTGCACATAAAATGTTATACTCGTTATCATTCCTGTGGTACATATACAAATATATATATATATTTACTTCACTTAAAAAGGCCTCTTGTGTCCCCCTTGATATCATAGCAGCAGACATTAGTATGGGTATTATGTATCTCTTAGGTATTCTCGTATGTTTACCCTCAGTCTCCTTCTAGTGAAGGACAATATTTCAATTTATATGTACCACCGGGACAATAACGAGTATAGCATTCTTATGTGCGCTAAACACTCCAAGGATCCATTTGTATGCATTTATTATGTAGATGACAAGGCATGCCCTATATACATATATATCTTAATACATGTGATGGTCCAAAGTTCCTTTGGGGGTCGGTCTGAACAATATCAAAAATGCCTGCACATTGGCATCCATTTTCCAATGTCTGTCCAAAATGTAAATATTAGCTTCCGCAAGCTATAACAGATTTCGTACATAAGGGACGGATCTATAAAAGTAACATTACGTGCCCTGATTCTCCCATTGTCGTCTGTCAGGTGTGTTTGGACAACCTGAAGACCTGGAGTGAGATATTTTCTTCCTTGTAAGTATGTGTAAAATATCACTTTATTCATAAAATAAAGGAGTATATGTACATATATTGACAGCTAATGCTACCAAGCCCAGAAACCACGTGTCGGTGAAAACAGCATGCAGGGCAAATGTACCGTCAAAAAAAAAAAAAAAACAAAAAACGTTTTAATGTAAAAATTTCAGAGCATAACATACAAATACGTGGTGGTGGTTATTAAAATGTCCAATGTAGAATGTCCAATAAAATCAGTACAACTTGCAGTATCACAGATTGTCCATAGGTTATGCATAAATAAAAGAAACATGATGATTGTGAGTACATGTGCTATGGCACCTGGTATGTGGGTCGCTAGCCACTACCACTGCCACGTTCCACAGTATTGGCGAAGTGAAGAGTGGGTTGGGGTTTTGCATGAAAAAGGGTGAAACTGCTGATGATGGCTATTTTACTTGTAGTATTTATAAACGATGTAATGAGGATGGTATGGCACATAGTTTGTGACGTGATTGGACATGGTGGCTATTGTCTTCGGATTTAACACCTCAGGCTCCTATTTCAATTGCATAAAGACGTACCGTAAACCCGTTTCTTTCAATGTCATTCACCAGCGGGGTATATTTATTGATCTTATAATTGTGTATTTTCTCAATATTTTTTTTTTAAATGGAACTGGAAGTTTAATAATATGGAGTTCTTGTTTTCCAGTGGAAAACAAGGTCAGAACTGTGATTAGCTGTGTCTTGGTACATTGGACAGGGATAGTTGTAGGGTGTTGACGTGAATGCTCTAGGTCTGATGATATCTTGTATGAATGTTTTCCTTCGGAGCTGCTCTGAAACCAAAAGTTTAGGATGTTATTGTGGCTCCATGTTAATCTTCATTGCTCTAATGCTTTTGTCCAATTGTTAAGGACATGTGATAGTGTTTCCTTATTTTTACGACGTTTGCATGCATAGTTTAGCGGTTCGCCCCATCTGCGAAGGTTCACACTTGTATTAAGAGTGTCAGAAAGGGAATTGATTAGAAATTTCATTATGCCGAGAGGTAGATTGAATGCTATACTTTTCAAATATATTGATGTGTTTTGTAGGGCGATCAGTTCGAGAAAACGGCCTTGCACTTCAAGTGAACGGACATGTTCAAGCCAGAAACTTGAAATTCGTTCTTGAAGGGTTTTCTTGGCATGTTATTTGCGTTTACTTAAGCTGTTGGTTTCAGAAGGTGTTTCAATGTAGAGATTATTAGATTCCGTGATGTGTGAAATGTTTCAGTCCATTGGTTTTATCTGTTAAGACGAATATCGACGCAATGATTGACTATTTGGTAAGCTTTTGTTCGACAGGATATGTAGGATAGGGTGTGGCATTCCATGTATAAATCCGATATGGTTTTGATGTTGAGTCCTTGTGGTATATAAAGAATAAAACAGAGTCCCTGGATGTGGTAAGCCACTCCATTTCTTGAGATATCAGTTGGTGAGGGCATCAAAGTTTCTTGGAGCTGAGTATGACATAGGTCCTTAAGAGTGAGATGGAATCTGATAGAATGTAGGTAGTTGTCTCCCTAGATACAGAGTTTGTATTCTTTTGCGGACAAGAAGCATGTCAATATTTTCTAAGGCTGTAGACATTTTCCGACCTTTCTTTCAATCCCTAGGGCTGACTTGGTTGGGGTAGCTCTGAATTTTGGAAAGTGTTTTGTTGCTGACAGCTCCAACTCTAGGGCTGACCGGGCACACTGCACTGATGGAACCACCATCACAGACTGGGCTGTGTAGGTATCCAAAACAGTTGACCTGAACCAAGTGCTTGATTGCTGCCTGTTACACAAACGCGTCCTGTTGAGTGTGATGGTATATCAGGCACTGTAAAATATTTATCTCTTCCCCGAAACACAAAATACCAGGAGATTAGTTCCACGGAATATCACCTAGTTAAACTGCTTACCAAGGCTTTTTAATTCTGATCCTCAGTTTTATTTTATTTGTGGTGTTCTTCTGTACTGATTTTATTTCCCTGCCCTCTGTATTAAGTTTACCATTGCTTTATTTTATGTATTGTCGACGTGCGTTATTATCATTATTGTTTGATTTCATTATTCTTATGTTCTATTGTGACAACTGTGTGTTGTATGTAAATTATAATTTGGTTCTTATGTGCTTTGTGTGATATTTATTGTGATCATTCTGTGCAGTATGCAGATTGTGATTTGGTTTGAATATGATATTTTTTAAAAATATTTTTTATGCCTTTATCTTATGAATTCTGTGTGTCACTTTTTGTATTCATTTCAATGTATATGGTTTTATTCTCTTTTTTAGGAGGTTCAATAAATATGTTATTATTATTATTAAATCAAAGTGAAAATATGCTGCTTTCTCTATTGCCTACCGTATTGCACACAATCTTGGTGTTTCAAAACGTAAAGAACTTAGTTGATTATAGGCAAAGGAGAAATTTTCAATTTATGGTATTGTATTTGTGTCTTTTTGCCCAGAACCACTTCCTAGTAGTCAATATCCTATTCCGCAGTTCGAACTCTTTACTCTCCATAAGCTAACCTGTCCCTGTCTAACCTGTATATATATGGAATTACTATTGTCTATATTGCACACGTTCCTCTGTAAAATTTTGACATAGGCTGTATCAGCCCAATTAAATTAAAGGGTCTTCAGCGGGTAACTACTCAACGTGTTTCGGAGCCTTTTACCCGTACACGTCTCTCTGAGTAGCGGCTCCTTGCCTAAGCTAAATATTCAGCAAAGACAACCCACATAATAATGAATAAATATGAACGTGGCAATTGATGAATTAGCTAAATATGTGAAGTTTTGCTTGTAAATGCAGAGCTTCATATCAAAGAAGAATACCTGTCAAACAAACCATAATTACCAAATTTTCATAGTACAGGTTCAGATAAGAACAATTTGACTTACCCCTGAACCAAAATGTACCCTTTCTAGCTGGACAGCTTTTCCTAGTTAAACCATCCGCCAATGTTTAACTGAAGTGGAAACAAGCTGGGGCATTATATTCAGTCCCAGTGATTGTAAAATAAACAGTTGCAGCTTGACCACCTGTACAAACCAAGGAAAATCCTAACAAGAACTGCAACAATGTACATCCTGTACCAGAGATGTAAAACAAACTCCATGATGACACCTACTCCTCAAACAATTAAGCTCTATTTAACTGCCAACCCTGAGTCAATGTGTCAACTTAATGTGTCAGGTTTGTGACACTTGAGAAAATATTGTCAATTTTGAGTAATTTTTTAATAGTGAGTAAATGTGCATTTAGGCATGTCAGAAAAGAATGGAAGTCATTAGCATTTATGCCAAAAACATGTTATCAAAACAATTTTTCTTAACAGGATTTTAAGTACAATTAGGCAAACATGCAACTGTCGTAGGCCGCTTCTTGCTACCTGTAGCCCCTGGGGGTTTACCTAACAGAAAACATGTAAGCCTAAAATGTCTGATAGTGAATATTAAAACAGAAAGATGCCAAAAGATAAAGTTAAGTAGCAAAACAGACAAGTCTAAAAACTGTAGATTATTGCAGCCAGACTTTCTAATAATCTTTGGATGTTAACAGTAGAATTATAGGGTAAGTCAGAAAAGAATGGAAGTCTTTTGTATTTATGTCAAAAGAATGCAATGAAAATATTAACCAGATATCAAGTACAATTAGGCAAGCTTGTAACTGTCGTAGGCCGCTTCTTGCTACCTGTAGCCCCTGGGGGTTTACCTAACAGAAAACAAGCTAGCCTAAAATGTCCGAAAGGTGAACGTTTTAACATAATGGTGTCAAAAGATGAAATTAAGTAGCAAAACAGGCAAGTCTAAAATCTCTAAAATTATTGAAGCCAAACTTTCTAACCATCTCGGGATATTTACAGCAAAATTTGTAGAAATATTTGATCAAAAGTACACCTTTGAATCCTCTTGACTCAAGTTTATTGTAAATAAATTTGGTTCTTGATGCAAAGTCCTGAAATTTAGAACAAATACGACCAAATCTCAAAATTTGTGACAAAAATGTATTATATCCAATAGTATCGGAAATATTACTGTCCGGGAAAGGATAATTAACTACTTCAAAATTAAACTCATCTATTTTGTGATAGACTTTAATACAAAACCTGTCATTAGTGACCTGAATATCCAAGTCCAAAAATACATCTCTGAAACCATCTGAATTGTTACCCTCCAAAGGGATATCTTTTGGGTAAATTTCTTTAGCAATTTCATTGAAATTTTGTACATTTACACAAGCAATGTCATCAATATATCTTGCGTTGTTTGATAATTTTGTAGCCATTTGAAAGTCCTTTTTCATCAATTTATTCATATACTTAAATTCAAGCCAGGTTAAATATAAATCTGCCAGTAAAGGGGAGCAGTTGCTACCCATTGGAATGCCTTTTATTTGTTGAAAAACCAGTGGTCCGCATTGAACAAAAGTATTATCCAAGAGAAATTTTATAGCATCTATCAAAGTTTCAACAGTGTAAGATTTAACGTTACTTTTTGAATATTTATTGTGTGACCAGTATGCTTTCTTTGTATATGAATTAATATTTATGTATGGTTTACCATTATGTTTAAACATTTTGCTATTTAATTCTGAAAGTGAACTTTTGACTTCATCTATGGGTAGATTTGTGTACAGTGTAGAAAAATCAAAACATTTGATATTTTTTGCCTTTACATCTTTGATTTTAGATACAAACTCGGAAGAATTGTTAATACTCCAAAAACAATTTATTTCACAGTTTCTAGAAATTGCATTACAGTATTTACGAAAATGATTCCTAATTGCAGTCAAACACAATGTTACTTCTTTTGATAATTGCTTTGTAGTACATTTTGAAGCACCAGCTATGAATCTAGATTTAAAAGGGTTTTTATGTAATTTGGGTATCCAGAACAAAAGTGGAATAGAGGAGTCCTATTCAGAAATTTTTATATTAAAATTCCTTTTCATCTCATCTTTATGTGCATCAATCAAATTGTCAATGGATTGTTTGTGTAATTTATAAACGTCATTTCCTCTTATGTCTGAAATATTGTTTATACCAAGTTCCTTTTTCAAAACATCCAGATAATATTTTTTGCAGATGATCCCAAAATTGTTACCTGCCTTATCTATGTTAGTGACTACAAATCTATCTTGTAGTTCTTTGACTGCTTTAGAAACTTTAGGCTGTTTTAGATTAACCGTATTGAAATTCTTAATGTGGGATTTGTAACAATAAATTCTATTTCTAAAGACTCTTTTCAAGTTTGATAACCACCCTTCAAATTTCTGAAATTCCATTTTTTCTTTCTTTGCCCATTTCATACAGTAGGAGTCGAGTGCATCACATGTATCCTGAAAAATACTGTCAATATTCAACTTGGGACATATCCGAAATTTTGTACCTTTTTTCATTATTTCTTTTAAACCTGAATTTTGTATTATATCCAAGTTACCTGTAAATACATGTTTGTGGTGTGCATCAACAAAATTAGAATATTTACTATTAGACATACAGTCACAATTTTGATTTGCTGCGATATCCTCAAGAGTAATTGAAGCCAGAAATTTTTTGTAATTCATGATACTTTGTCCAATATTGTTGCCATATTTATAGGAAATGATGGGGGGATCTTTTATTTTGCATTCCTTGGGAATCATGTTACGAACAAATTTCAATTTGAAAAGGGACTGAATGTTTAGTGAGTCAATGATTTTGTGTTTGAAAGGAATGCTGCAAAACATTTGATCTAATTTTTTCTTATTAGAATCTGGTTTCCGAATAGTTGTTGTGTAAGCATACACAATATCACAAAAATTTTGCGGAAATGTGTGTTCTGAATCAGTAAGACCCAAATATTCATTAATTCTTGTAATGTCTCGAAATGATAGTGCTTTAAGAGCTGTATGTAATTGATCAATACCATTGGAGAAAGCCTGTAGTAAATTTTGGACAAGGTCTTTTGTATCCATGTTCCTGCATTTCCTGTTTTTCCGTGATTTTCTTTGTCCATGACTTCTTCTTCTTCTTTGAATACCAGCCTGATTGTTATGAAAAGGTGTGTGATTTCTGTCAAGAGTTGTAAAGTCCAAATTCCTAACATCACCGAAGCCTAAAATTCTGTCATTGAGTCCATAAGGAAAAGCTGAATTAAGTGTTTTGATCCAAAAATCTTCCATTTGTAATAATTTCCTTGTGTTAACATAACTGTCTTGGTCTAACAAATTTGGCTCTATGTAATCAATATTTTGTATCCGGCAATCCAAATGTGAATGTTCTGCAGAATTGAAATGGTTACACAAAAAAGTGTTTAACTTGTGATTTTTAATTGTAGTTTTATGACCACTGAATCTCTTTTTAATTGATTGAGTAGTTAGGCCCACATATTGTGCTTTACATTTGATGCAGGATAACAAATAAATGATATTGGTAGATTCACAAGATAATACCAAATTTTCCAATCGGGGGTTCCTTAATTTGAATTTTTTGTTTGTAACGTTACTGTGAAACTCTTTGTTCTTTGTGAAATTTGACTTGCAGAATAGACAGTTACAATTTCCATCAAAACATATTCCAAAATCAGCGCTCGAGGCTAACGCTGAACCGTTTTCATTGTTTATCTGACTGTTCATGATTGTATTAAATTTTAAACATAATTTTGAAAGCCCATCATGCCGTTTATCTGTAGTCATGTCCCTAAACCTTATCCTGGTTCGTCGTTGTTAAGTCCACCGAGTAACAAAATTAACAATAACAATAACAATAACTAAAACAAGTCCAAATGGGTGCTAGACTAAAGACGTTACCTGGAATTCCAGTATGCATTGAAAATCATAGATCGGGGACCAGCCTGTACAGACCTATCCACCAAGCATCAATGGTTCAAAGCGAACAGAATTGTATTTGTGTCTTTTTGCCCAGAACCACTTCCTAGTAGTCAATATCCTATTCCGCAGTTCGAACTCTTTACTCTCCATAAGCTAACCTGTCCCTGTCTAACCTGTATATATATGGAATTACTATTGTCTATATTGCACACGTTCCTCTGTAAAATTTTGACATAGGCTGTATCAGCCCAATTAAATTAAAGGGTCTTCAGCGGGTAACTACTCAACGTGTTTCGGAGCCTTTTACCCGTACACGTCTCTCTGAGTAGCGGCTCCTTGCCTAAGCTAAATATTCAGCAAAGACAACCCACATAATAATGAATAAATATGAACGTGGCAATTGATGAATTAGCTAAATATGTGAAGTTTTGCTTGTAAATGCAGAGCTTCATATCAAAGATGAATACCTGTCAAACAAACCATAATTACCAAATTTTCATAGTACAGGTTCAGATAAGAACAATTTGACTTACCCCTGAACCAAAATGTACCCTTTCTAGCTGGACAGCTTTTCCTAGTTAAACCATCCGCCAATGTTTAACTGAAGTGGAAACAAGCTGGGGCATTATATTCAGTCCCAGTGATTGTAAAATAAACAGTTGCAGCTTGACCACCTGTACAAACCAAGGAAAATCCTAACAAGGACTGCAACATTGTACATCCTGTACCAGAGATGTAAAACAAACTCCATGATGACACCTACTCCTCAAACAATTAAGCTCTATTTAACTGCCAACCCTGAGTCAATGTGTCAACTTAATGTGTCAGGTTTGTGACACTTGAGAAAATACTGTCAATTTTGAGTAATTTTTTTAATAGTGAGTAAATGTGCATTTAGGCATGTCAGAAAAGAATGGAAGTCATTAGCATTTATGCCAAAAACATGTTATCAAAACAATTTTTCTTAACAGGATTTTAAGTACAATTAGGCAAACATGCAACTGTCGTAGGCTGCTTCTTGCTACCTGTAGCCCCTGGGGGTTTACCTAACAGAAAACATGTATGACACAGACATTTAACTAGGAAGATGGGGCATTTTATTGTTTAAATTGTGAATATACCTTGATTTGTAAGTACGGGAACACGTGCTTAAAAGCAGGTGGTGCTCTAGGTTTTAGGATACACTCTAGTGTGAAGCTGTGATAACATTATACTAAATTCCTCGGAAGACAGCTTGTAGCGACTTTGTATTGCCTTTTCCAGGCTGGACTTTTTATAAAGACTAAAGATTGTTCCCCGGTTCTGGGAGAGAATTAGCTGACACAAAAACCGGTCAAACGCATCGCAAACCAAAAAAAAAAAAAGAAAAAAAAAGGGTTTGCTAGACATTATAACCACATAAAAGATGAAGCTGGGTAATTTGACGGATCATAAGGCGAGCATACCGCATCAAGTTATTTGATATTTGACTAAAATAATTCGCCCGGTGTGAATTGAGTTACATAAGAACATCTTATGCATGGGAAAAGTGCCATCCTGTGTAATCTACTTGCTAATTCATACTGTTTCCTGCTCACATATTTTGATTTTCCAAATATGTTTGATCTGGGCATAATTGCATCATTTCCTGGAGAAACACATATTACTTCCCTGTGATACCGTCAGTTATAAACCTCTTAAATTGTCAGCAACCTTTGTTAATCTATCGACCTATTTGATAAACCTGGAGAGAAAACCTGTCATCATCAATGTATATCAATGTAATGCAAAAGTCATTATATGCCGTCTTCATATCTTTCAATATGTTGCTGCTATTTGAAGAATCAGAAAACCCTGTTACATGCATTAACTTCATATGCTATAGAATGCATCGGCAGAATATGGGAAAATGATCATCTGTTAATACTGGTATCTGCTCTTCAGCCTCTCGATGGGTACCCTAATTTTGGTAATCTAGCAGTCAACATGCTGTTGTTAAGGGAAGTGGTAGGTACTTGCAAGTGTTTATTGTCAGCAGTGGTATTCATCATCTTTAACATATCTTTAATGATTTATGACACAGCTTAATGAGTCTGATTGCGGTTTCATGGTAGGAGACCATAAACTTAATTTGTATGGTAATGTGGACGACATCATAATACTTCGTGCTACAACCTCAGATTTACAACATGTTGTAAGTGTAAGTGTATGATCTACACTGGACATATGTATGAAATTCAACCAACATTCCCAATTGGGAATGAGAAACTACCTATTGTGGACCAAATGTTGATATTTCATATTGATTTGCCAATAACGCAACATTTGTGGTCACATGGAAACTCCTATTAACAACTGTAAAATATCACATTATAACTTGCACGAAAATTTCATGAGGAATCTATGACCACCACGAGACAAAAACATACATGTGGAGTACTATTTGCCAGCCTATTTAACTGTATAGGCTACAGTGTTCCCATGATAAACAGATGAAAGTTGCTTATCTGGAGTGTACTTATCATTGTCCTGGAAAACAAGGTGTTCATCTGGGAAAATGATCCCTTTACTTCAAATTATTGAATGACATGCCAGGTAAGGGAATATTTCAGTGTGTGCACAATCTGTAAATGCTAACAGGTTTAGTCTTCAACATTACCTGTTTTTCTGTATATAATAACGTTAAGGAGGCTTTACAGTGCGATTTTAATGTTCCTTGTATATGTCCTTTACAGTATAGGAAGATTAAAACATGTTTTTATACTTGTGATGGCATTCTGCACTTGAAGCATCTATTTTGCCACGATCATTGCCTCAAACCATATAATGAGAAGCATATATTAGTGTCTTTGCTGATACTTTCATTGCTTATCTAAAAAAACGTATCGTGACTAGCCACCACATATGCTGTATATCATGACCATGGTCCTGTTATGATGTCTGTCCACCAGTCCACACGACTGATGTCTCATGGCCTTGTGTACACACCACACTCGGCCGCTCTGTCTCCGTGATAGTTGGCTTTATTATAATATAGTTTGGGGAGGAACTATACCATTTGACATACGTATTAAGTTTTAGTTTATGTGGGACACTGTATTTTATGTTTGTATGATTTTCCACCATAATTATTTTGATATACACTTATAAGTTTCTGTAGTTTCCCCAATGTCGAAGTTTTGATAATATAAGATACAATTATTATTATTATTATAATTATTATTATTATTATTATTATTATTATTATTATTATTATTATTATTATTACTATTATTATTATTATTATTATTATTATTATTATTATTATTATTATTATTATTATTATTATTATTATGCTGCATGTTCCATTCGATTGGCTAAAAACATTGTTATGCTACTGGTTGCTTTTTTACGTTTTAAACTTGCCTGAGACTTTAGAACGGAGTTATTCCATTGATACATTGGCAACCTTTCTGTGCCTATTTTAAGGTATGCTGCACAAGTCATGGAAATAATCTTATCAGTCAAAATTGAATTAGCTGATTAAAGAAGCATGAACATAAAACGTCACAAAAAGAATATGAAGCATGTTTGTCACTGTGCAAGCTATGCTTGCCCTCAAGATATCCATAGCCTTATTAATTCATTCGTGTCAATTCTATGTACTTTTTACACAGCAAATATGACCTGTCCTGAATTCTTCTCTATGTGCTCAGGCAGGTACTGTATACTGGGCCGAATGATAGGTGACGGATCAAGGGACTGTGCTTATTGACATGATGAAATCAAACGTGGTAAATATTGGCACATTTAGATATGGTAGCATCTTACAGACGTTCCTCTCAGCCATATTATCTGAGCAAACAATTTGAACACCCGATAACTCCATTTTAGTACAAACAGGTTGTGATATCAAGTATCATAG
Source organism: Hermodice carunculata (assembly GCA_964020975.1). NCBI lineage: Eukaryota > Metazoa > Annelida > Polychaeta > Eunicida > Amphinomidae > Hermodice > Hermodice carunculata. Next base: position 8,161,474 of record OZ026618.1, read on the forward strand.
CAGATAATGGAGCTCCCCTTTTGATGCATCCCTTTCACTCTTTCAGATCATGTTTCATGAGCACATTCTTGCCTCTAATAGTTTGCATGTTCAGTGGATCTTTTTTAAGTGTACATATTCTTTGATCAGCGGACTACCGATGAGGTGAATGCAATATATTGTCTGCTTCACCAATCGACAGCACCATATTTGCTAGTCAGAGACCATGAACACTGTTAATTCAGATGGTGAAGAATTCAGTTAATCACTGTAACGCAAATGTTTCAGTTAACCAGCTTCTTTCTCAAAGACTATAATATTAAGTCCATTATATTTAAACACGTGTCACAAGTATGGACAGGTATCACTGGTACACAATTTATGTTAAAAGGTTCATTTATAGTTCAGGTATCTTTGCGTGCGCCTAGGCATGTACAAGTGTCGTGCAAAGAACAACTGCCTGCCGCATGTCCAGTGATGTGATGGGGAGGTGCAATGCCCTCACAAAGATGATGAGTTGTTTTGTGGCATCAGGTGCCCCTTTAACTTGAGCAGGCTACAAGTATACGTGTACTGAAGCAAACCTTCGTTTTATACCAGCCAACATATTTTCTGAAGCTTGTAAACTTAATCTTAGGAGGAGTGATATGGTGCCACATGCTAAGACGTTTTATAGATTTGCTAATTAGGCGGATTTAGACCTGTCATTCAACAACATTGCTTATATCCAACCAAAGACATATTCAAGGCTAATTCATTTATTTGCGCTTGATCTTTCATGCAACACGTTTCTTATATTGTCGAATGACACTTTTGTTGGGCTAAAAACCTGCTTACACTTAATTTCAAAGGTACTAGACGACTTAGTCACCTAGATCCTGGTGCACTTCATGGTTTGTCAAAACTTCGCTGCCTTTTTTTGAAAGGTTTGTCTATAAGGAAATTAGATCCTCATACTTTGGTTCATTTGTCTGTTCTTGACGATCTTGATATATCCAATGATGGGCTTACCTCTGTATCTGATGCAGCATCTAAAGGCCTTTTCAACTTAAAACAACTCAATATTTCAAGCAATGTAATTGAAGGATTTTCTCAACTAATTTTTAGAGATGTCCCCATGCTGACCAACTTACAATCTGATGACTTTAATGTCTGTTGTTTTGCGGAGTGGGCGACAGAGGAAAACTGCCTTCCCACAAAAGACGAGTTTTCTTCATGTGATGATCTTCCCAGCAACTACATACTCAGAATAGCTCTTTGGAGCCTAGGAAGTCTAGCTTTTTTGGCCAACAGTTTCGTTTTGGTGTGGCGCATGGGAATAAAAGAGATGAACATAGTCCTGGGCTTCTTGGTAACCAATTAAGCTTGGGCAGATTTTCTGATGGGACTATATCTTAATGCAATTGGTGGTGTTGATGTGAAGTATACAGGTACTCATATAGAGAATGCAACCAAATTGAAGTATGACACTTGGTGTCAGTTTTTGGGCTTCGTGTGCGCCGTTTCAAGTGAGACATCAGTGCTCACTCTTTGTGTCATAACGGGTGATCGTTAGAAATATTGTGTTGCCATTCAAGGGAAAGCTGTTAAATAAGAAAACGGCTAGAATCATATTGACTGCAATGTGGGTTTTTGCATTGCTTCTTGCTGCAATTCCCCTCCTGCCTTTAGATTATTTCTATGGTCAGTTTTATTCCCGATCAGGTGTGTGTTTGTCATTGCATTTAACCATTGAAACTACACCCGGTTGGGAAAACTCTGTAGCAATTTTTCATAGTTTGACTTTTTTACATTTGTATTCATATGTACCACATACGGATACATGTACCAAGTCATTAAGGCAACTAGCTCTGTATTTGGAAATAATCAGAGAAAATCAGACCTGGCAGCTGCAAGAAAAATGACGTTTATTGTTTTCAGTGATTTCTGCTGTTGGGTTCCTTTTAACCTTACGGATAAGTAATGCTGGCAAATCAATCATGTTTAAACATAGCGCTGTTCCCTCGTATATAATTTTTATAATTGTATGCGTCAATTTAGGAGGATCAACGGGTGGACAATGAAAGTATATATTGTACTTTCTCTCATATCTTGATGTAATTCATCGTAATAGAAATATAGTCACATAACAAATTTCGAGTTATACAGACGTTTGAAGATGGTGTTCCATATATGACAAATCATTTTATCACGTGTAGTTTGATCAGAATTGCGAAATGAATATATATATATATACATATATACATATATGTATGTATATATGTATATATATATAGGGAGAGAGAGAGAAACGGAGAGAGAGAGAAAGAGAGAGAGAGAGCGGCTGAAGTATAAAAAATGATATATTTCTAAACACACACGTGCATCCACAAGTGCATCTAGAAATACATCTAAAAAAGAATCCCTATCTATCATGCGTGCTGTGATTAAAAGTTTATAAAAACATTCATTCCTCCTAAACAGAGGTAAGTATATTCAGCAATAATTATCAGGAAATGTGCAATAATCGAAAACGTGCCACCAGCTCTATTGCTCCACTAAAGCAAAAACAAAGCCAAAGATTTTTTGTGCAAAACGAGAACCATTATCTTGGGTAGTCTAGGAACACATGGAGTTCATCTCTCCGCTGATCATTTTCCATGCAACCGTGGCCAATAATTAATGAATAGTCCGTCCACGGGCTTAGGTTCCTGGCCTACAATGGGGTGGAGGTTTCAGATATGGGTTAGGATATCTGGAGGTGGTGCTGGATCAGATCTGTTCATTGTGGATATCCACTGTTGCATTCATCAGACGAACCATCCATAGACCTATGGCACATAGAGGTGCTACTGGAATAGGTACATACTCATTGGAGACAATGTTGGGCCAAACACTGCTAGAGTGGCATTCTCAAAATGTACAGTCATCTCCCTTTATAAGATCTTGTAGTCAATGAATTTTGGATGTAAATTGTTTCAACATAAAAACACGATGAAATTCATTAAATAAAGAAACCACGATTCCACATACTAAAAATTGATAATGTAAAAGAATACCAATATTTTCCTCTGTGGCCCAAATCCACTGTTTACAAAAACGTGATATCAAGTTTCCATATAAATAAATAAAAGCCATATTTTTAACACTGAAGCAGTTTGACCTGTATCAAAAACGTAGTAGAGAGTAAAGCTTGGACGTTTGCTAGATTTTCATGGGGATTTTCCTACTATCAACCTGTCCACTGCTATTTCAATCTCTACTCTCTCAATTCTCTTGCATAGTTCCTGTTCCCACCTGTCAGGTCCTGCTTCTACTCTACCGCTAGGTGGCTCCACCGCCCCCCACTGTGGGTCATTAATTTCATCCAATTGTTCCTGCAATGCCACTTCTATATCCTTAGCCTCCTCTACTACTTTGCCTTTATGTTTAAGCTTGTCAATTCCTACCGTCTTCCTTCTCAATACCTGTTTCCAAAAAACTGCTGATGAATCACCCCCACTTGACAGAACCTTTTTCGTCATGTCATCATTCCTCTATATCCTTCTGTCTGTCTTCATCTTCAGTACGATCCTTCTTGCCTCTTTGTACTCCTCCTCAGCCTTAGCTCTTCCATTCTGCTGTCTGCATTTTCTAGCAAACGTCCAAGCTTTATTCTTAACCTTCGTATTTTTTAATTGCCATTCCTATTTTGGTCTCTCTCACCTCCATCAATCCGGTCTAACCCTCTCCTATGTGACCATTGGAGTCCCCCACAACCATGGTCTGTTATCCCTGCTCCCGTACACTGTTGATATGTGCTCATACACCTGGTCGTTCCATTCCTCTGGTAATCCCTCTCTGCCTACAAATACTACCCCTAGTGCCATCTTACTCCTCTGGGACTCTATTCCTATCCACTGTATCTCGTTCCTAATGTCACTGTTCTCATCATCTTCGATCCCTACCCTGTGCCACTTCACTCCCTTCTTAATGAGCAAACCTACCCCTCCTCCCTTTCTCTCTCCTACTGCCCTCCCTCTTCCTGTGAAGTTATACACCTCAGGTAAATCTAATTGATCCTGTTCTCCTCCCTTCAAATGTGTCTCTGTCAGGGCCACGACATCCATGTCTTCCTCCTCAGCTACCATGCAAATATGTACCATCTTTCCTCTAACTCCTCTGCAGTTTACATACCCTACTTTAATCCTTGACCCCTGGCCCTTCCTTTCTGCTTTCTTTCCTCTTCCCTCCATGCCAGTCTGAGCCTCTTGAATGAGTGGTAGGTAACTTAGTTTTTCTGCTGCTGTTGCACCCAATCAGTATACACCTGCCCTACCCTGTCTCCTCCTATCTGGCTCGGGTGCAAACCATCCCATGCAAACATCTTCTTGCCTACAAAGTCCTCCCATACATCCCTAAAGGCAAACCCTCTCTCCCTGCACAACCCTCCCAGCTGCCAATGAATCGCTACAATCCTGCTAGCTTCACAACCACTCATTCTATACCTGGGCAAAATCCCCATGACAAGAGGCTCACAATCTTACTGCCCTTACCTGTCTAGCAGCCTCTTGAACCTCCCCAACACTATACCTGTTCCCACGCTGCCCCTTCATCCCCCTCCTGTCTGTCCACTAGGTCATTAATCCCTACCTGTACCATCACCCTCGGACACTCCCCACTGGACCTGACTAACCTCTCTACATGCTCCTTCACATCCGTAATCTTTGCCCCTGGTAAACACACCCTAACACTATTCCCTCTATCCTGCCTAGAGAACATCCTGTCTACCCTCCTTACAAATACTACTTCCCACCACTACTGCCTTTCTAACCCTCTCTCCCCTCCCCTCCTTCCCTTATCTACCCCTCTTCACTACAGCCTGCTACCTGTCTCGCTTCCTCCCTCCCACCACCCCCTGCCCCGCCTCACTGCCCTCCACAGCCCTGGCCCTGTCCCTAGCCTCTTCCAACTCAAACTTCAGGGCTGCCAACTGTAGCACTAGGGTTTCCACCCTCCTGCACCTCCCACACGTGTACACGAAGCTATCCTCCTGCCCCTCCTCAAAAGTACATGTTTACCCTGTTGCACTAAAGTCCTCTCACATACCACACTCCCTGCACTCTATAAATCTATCCCACCCTGGACCCTCACCTTCCCTTCCGCTCTCCTCTCATCCTGGTCATCCCTGTCCCTATCCCTGGTCCCCTGCCCCTGCCCCTGCCCCTGCCCCTACCCTCCTTACCTGTCCCCTATTGCCTACCCTCCTGAATCCCTGCACCCTCCGTAACATCCTCTGTGACAACCCTCGGCCCAACATCCTCAGTTGATCAAGTGTCTATTTACAATGTCAAAGTTCCTGCAGTTTCAAAGTGGCGTCTTTGCTCTTTTCCCACTACAACTGCCAATTTCTTCCAAAGTACTACCTACATCCACTCAGCAATTTCCCTGCACTGTCTCTATATGTTCCCACAACAATCTATGACTGCAAATCGAAAGTAACTAAAAAAATTTCCACTTTTTTATACAAACATCACCCGCAATATCACCGCAGTCCACTTTCATTGAAATCTCGATCTGGTATATCTATGTTGGGGGTTCAATAAAATTATCAGATAAAAGTTTTTAATGAGGTTATATTAGCCAGGAGATCACTGATTGTTCGCCAAGCATCACGATTATGTGATGTGTCATTCAGGCACCTCTTTTCTTTTTCATAAATAAAATTTAGCCATCATATTTGATGAATATCATCAAAAGAGAGTATCACTGCACAAGCAATCTTAACAAACAGAGTGCAATTTGAGTTTCAGTCATTGAGATCATAATTAAATTTGTACTAATGTCAATCTTTTAAGTTTTTTTTTTTCTGTTTACCTTTTGTTTATTTGCTTATATTTGTACTTGTATGTTCAGGTTTTGTTATCGGTCACTGTTCCACCCCTATGTATTAATAATAATAATAATAATAATAATAATAATAATAATAATAATAATAATAATGATACTACTACTACTACTACTACTACTACTACTACTACTACTACTACTACTACTACTAAAGCCATCAGACTTGGGAACAGTACCACGCCTTCAGATAGTACAGAAAAACATGATCCATATTCATTAATCCCAAATCCAACAATGACAACAAAGAGATTCCACACTTGCCAAAGCATCAACATTTCTCTTCCAATATCAATGTGAAGAAACAAATTTCACTTATGACTTGAGACAGGCAGTCACCCATAAACGGCAATTGGTGGTTTAAACCGGTCCTCTCAACCTTAGAGATATTCATCATTAACTGCAGACACTAGTTCTTTTCCACAAATTCATTACTTCTGCCAAAAATATGGTATTTTGCTTACTTTGACTTTAAGCTATATTCCACTTTCAGATCAGTCATATATCTGTGCCTTATTTTTCTAATGTCGGTGTGTTTGTATGTGATTATTTCCCCGATATCAGCGTAAACAAAATTATAAGTAGTAGTAGAAGTAGTTGTAGTATTCAGTACGAGGCCTTCCCAGGTATTCTGCTTACTTAAATTTGACTTCACTCTATGTTGCTCTTATACTTATTTCTGTTATCTTTTCTTCTCTAATTTCGATGTGTTTGTATATCATTATTTCCCCGATAACGGGGTCAATAAAATTATTATTATTATTATTATTATTATTATTATTATTATTATTATTATTATTGTCATTATTATTATTATAATTATTGTCGTCGTCGTCGTCATCATCATCATCATCATCATCGTCGTCGTCGTCATCATCATCATCATCATCATCATAGACAGACTCTGTAAAACTTTAAAAAAAAGTTTTTTCTTGTGTTAATAAAGTTGATAAATTTAATATCAGAATAGTCAGGATATAGCCTGGCCTGCCTCCAGACCCGCTGACTAATATTTCCATTTCTTCACAATAATTTTTTTTTTAAATAGGTCCAATGCATTTAAATGGTGACCATTATTAATGAGTCCCAAAAGTTGATTTTTCTTCTTTTTTTTTTTTTGTCAGTGAGACGTAATTATGTGTAAACTATCTATAGGCTCTTAAAAAGAAATTTGAAGAAAACTGGTATACAAGTATTTTGGTATGATTTATACTACTATTGCCAATTTTGACCCCCCACCCCCGATCATTTCTGGGTATGCCCCCGAGAATGTAGTAAATGTTTTTTTGATATGGATGGTTAAAAATTACATATATATGTATATATGCATATATATATATATATATGTATATATGCATATATATATATATATATATGTATATATATTTATATATATATATACATATATATATATATGTGTGTGTGTGTGTGTGTCTGTATACGTATATATATATATATATATATATGTGTGTGTGTGTGTGTGTGTCTGTATACGTATATATATATAAATATATATATATATATATATAAATATATATATATATATATATAAATATATATATATATATATATTATGGAACGCCGTTTCTTGTATTCAGTGTTTGATCACATGATCAAATATTTGTTCCGAAGAACAAATAGATTTATTCTTGTGAACAAATATTTGATCAGGTGAATAAATATTTAATCAGAAGACTAAATATTTAATGACAGGATCAAATCGATTTGATCAGATTAACAAATACATTTATTCATGTGATCAAATACAGTATATTTGTTCTTGTGATCAAATCGATTTGATGAGAAGAACAAACAGATTTAATCAGAAGATCGAAATGGATTTGTTCCGAGGAACAAATAAAATGAATTTAATCACATGAACAAATGCATTTGTTCACATGACTAAATCTATTTGTTCTTGTGATTAAATAGAATACGGTATATCCCGATTTATTCACGTGAACAAATATATTTGCTCCCGTGATCAAATCGATTTGATCTCCTGAATAAATACAAGTTTCTCCACTTCCAGATAATAATTACTCCCTCTTGTATGCCGCGCAGCACTTCCGTTAGTCTATGTTACCGTTACACGCACAAGGTACAATCTCGACCTTTGACATTTTCTATACATAGCAACAACAAGTAGGGGCCGGGAGACGGATCGAGCGGCATCACAGGGTTAGGTTGTCATCATCCACTGTTTCAGAATCCCATTTGTCAATGCTTGTTTTTTTTTTCTAGGCTCCAATAAGTTAAAAACATTTGGAGAAAAAGATTTCTATCTACATGCACGTTTTAATCGTTTGTGAAGAAAGAAATAACGACAGTGAGTGGGGGAGGGAGGGAAGAAGAGAGAAAGAAAGAAAAATGCTCATATCATTCCCAAAAGCATTGCCTACCAATAACCTTTGGAAAGAAAAAAAAAGTGAATGAAAAAGATTTCTATCTACATGCACGTTTTAATCGTTTGTGAAGAAAGAAATAACGACAGTGAGTGGGGGAGGGAGGGAAGGAGAGAGAAAGAAAGAAAAATGCTCATATCCTTCCCAAAAGCATTGCCTACCAATAACCTTTGGAAAGAAAAAAAAAGTGAATGAAAAAGGCTCATATCCGTGACCATGAAAGGCATGCCAAAAAGCAGTGCCTAACTATAGAAAGAAAGAGAGAGAGAGAGAGAGAACATCCTCACGTCCATCCCGAAAGCAATAGCGAAAGATCATGCAACCACCGTCCAAATTTACATTTAATCCCTCCAAAACAGGATCATATTTAAATGATAAGTAATAAATGTTGCATTGTGCACGGCCGGCTTTACCTGCTTTTATCTCTAAACAAAGCCATAAAATGTCCGCGTTGTCAATGTGCGCGAAGTCCGTGTTGAAGATATCGCAGACATTTCGAGATTGTACCTTTTGCGTGTTTTACTATTTGTTGCTGGGATCAAATACTGGCGGAAATGATTTGTTCCGAAGTATAAATATTTGATCAGGGGAACAAATCGGACAGCGAGCGTCAATTTAATTAAGTTAGGGGACATTTGATGATGTGATCAAATCGATTTGATCCGAAGAACAGTTCGATTTATTCAGATGATCAAATAACATATATTTATTCTTCTGGCCAAATCGATTTAATTATCTGAACAAATATATTTGTTCATGTGATTAAATAGACTTGATTAGAAGAACAAATAGATTTGATCAGAAGATCAAATCAATTTATTCACAGGAACAAATAGACTGCATTAAATCACGTGAACAAATGCAATATTTCACTTCATGAAATCGATTTGTTCTTCTGATCAAATATTTAATCACCTGATTAAATACTGAATAAAACAAGAAACGGCATTCCATAATATATATATATATATATATATATATATATATATATATATATATATATATATATATATATATATATATATATATATATATATATATATATATATATATTACCCGTTGATTCCACGGGTAATAGCTGTCGATTCGGGTACCGGGATACCCGACAGTGCTCTACTGTTGAGCCAGTCTTAAGCCTCGATGCGAGACTCTTAACCCGTATGAAGCCATTTCATTTAACGTTCATTTACATTTAGGGGCCTAGCGTCCACCTACCCAAATAATTACATTTAGTGGCGTGTTTACAGTTAGGGGCTGAACCACCCTTTTTTCGTCAAATTTGCGTTTTCATTTAGGGGTACTGTTAACAGTTAGCGGTCTGACACCTAAACCTAAATGTAAATTTACAATTAGGGGTCTAACAGCGGCACCATGTGTCCATTTCCAATACAAACATCCCGAGCTGATGTATTACGGAATAAAGCGAATATGATGCTCCTTTGTTAATAGGCCTACTTACATAAATATAATGGAACTACTTAAAGCTACAGCTGACATTCATGATAAGGCCTAACAAAATTGAATCATGAAATAATAAACTCCACACTAGCTTAGGCCTACCTACAGCGCTTGGTCTTACAACAGACCCGACTAGGCCAACCTGAAAGAGTGATTAGATCAAATAAATTAAACCAGTTCTTTAACTTCAAGTAAAACGCAAATGTAACGATATGACGTAAAAGAGTCACGTTATTAATGTTTTGACTACCCATCCGTCCTACGTCCATCCGCCGTCCACAATTCACATTTTCGACTTCTCCAAAAGCGTCACCCAGATTCACGCCAAACTTGGTGATGATGTGCCTTGGGTGGGTCTCTACCAAGTTTGTTCAAATGTTACACTCAATTGAGTCTGGATTTGTTATGATTATTTTTTGTTGTTCTTTTTTAGGCAACTTTTAAAAAATCTACTTCTCCAAAACCGCTAATCTGCAAAACCGCTCATTCAATTGCATTGGTATGGCAAAGGAACACTCCTGGGAATTCCTAGTTCTTACTTCGTTCACCAGGTGGCGCTGCAGTTTTTTTTCTAATTTCTTATGATTTTTTGTGTTTTTTGCTATTTTAGACTTCTTCTCCAGAACCGTCTTTCAGATTAAGGTAAAACTTGCTGGATATGTTCCTTGTGCAAGGGTCAAACGAAGTTGTTTACTAGGTCGCAATGCTGTGGATTCTTGATTTTTTACCTTTTTTTTCCATTCGGGTATTTATTGGTCAATGCAGCTTTCCTATTGATTACTATATAAGTCAATGGGCATTCTAATGCTCATTCACATTTGTACGTCTCCAAAACCGTCATCCAGATTGACTTCAAACTTGGTGGCAATGCACCTTAACTTGGTGGCAATGTACCTTGGGTTTGTTTCTACAAGTTTTTTTTCAGACGATCACGCTCCAGTGATTTTTAGATTTTTCATGTTTTTTTTTTGACAAATCTGACAAAATCTTCTTCTCTGAAACCACTCACCCGATAGACCTGTTCGTACCGAACTTTTGCGGACCGTTATTAATTATGCATTCCATTATGGGCCTGATTGTCCAACCAGCAAGCAGCCGAGTCGGGCCCACGCCGTCATATGTTTACAAAGGATGCCACTGCTAACGCTAGTGATTACAGCATGGATTGTGTTGAACAGTGCAAATCCTTTACCTAAAATGTCACATCAGTGGTGAAACGTGCATTTATAGTTTGCTGACGGTTTGATTTTTCGTTAAATCCAAGTACATCATGTGTTTTACTTTCTTATGCTTCCACGTGTAATCCGGCCAACGTAGTCGAGCACAAAATATAAACAAAGAAGGGTGCACTGCCCGGAGTGAACCGAATAAACCCGAGTCCTATGAACTGGTCTATTGAATTGATATAACATATGAACACTCCTAGGGACTCATAGTTTTTAATGTTTTCACCAGGTGGTGCTGCATTTTTTTCCTTTTTAATTTTTGTGTGTTTTCGTTATTTGTCACTTCTCCTCCACAACCGGCTCTTAGATTAATTTTAAACTTGGTGGAGATGTTTTTTGTGAAAGGTTCAAGCAAAAGTGTTCACTGGGTAGTACTGTGGTGGATTCCTGATTTTTAATGTTTTTTTTTTTCAATTCGGGAACTTACATACAAAGGTAAATGCACCTTTTTTATTGCTTACTATGCAAGTCAATGTTTACTTCAAACTTGGTGGCAATGTACTCGACCATGTTTGTCCAAATGGTCACGCTCCAGTGATTTTGGACGGATTTTTTCATGATTTTTTAAAAAACTTTGAAAAAACATTTAATGGGAAAGTTTAATACAGGGATTTCTGGTAGTTGGCTATAACTTAAGTACTTTTTGCCAGATTCGTGCCAAACTTGGTAGGCATGTACCTTTTATAAGTGTCTTCCTATTTTGTGCAAATGGTCACGCTCCAGTGATATTTGGGCCTTGGTCTCCTTCCCAAGGTCACATGACAACTGACACGGAATTTACTGTTCACTTGATAACTTGAGATTTGTTTTGAGCTTGGACCTTGATGTTGCACGTGCTAATGGTTCTCTATGAAGGTCATGCTTAGGCAGTACATGAGTGACCTTGACGTCGTTTCTGGGGTCACAGTGCAACATACATGAATTTTACTCTTCACTATAACTTGAGAACTACTTGAACTGGGACTTTGATGTTGCACATGATAGTGTTCTTCTATAAAGGTCAGACTTAATCAGTACATGAGTGACTTTGATCCTATCACAAGTTCACAGTGCTGCAAGTGTGATGAATGTCTAGGTCAGCTGAGCATATGCTGTTCATACAGCCCTCCTGTTTCATGATCGGGTAAATTTAAAATTCTAATAAACACAAAAATCACTGATGCCCGGTCAAGTACGTACTGTAAAGATATCAGAACCATCAACTGTTTATTGGCTTTTGTTGCAATTTGTTTGATTTGCTCAGTCCAGTTTTAAACTGATTTGAACACAAGGCCAAAATGTTTCACATTACTGTCATTGTACGCAGTTAATTTATAGGTGACGGTTAACAATGGATTTGTTATTATTTTTTATTTTAAAGAAAAAGTTATTCAACTGTTAAAATAATCTACTGGTATCCTTTTTCATGTAAAATTTATTTATACACGCTTGAATGTTAGCAGCCTATACGAATTAGGTTACTTGACAAGGAGTTCAGTACTTGGTTATCAATTGTTCCCAAGTGCTGTGGTAAATACATTTGGTCCCCCGCGGTAAATACGTCTTCTTTCTTTCTTTCTTTCTTTCTTTCTTTCTTTCTTTCTTTCTTTCTTTCTTTCTTTCTTTCTTTCTTTCTTTCTTTCTTTCTTTCTTTCTTTCTTTCTTTCTTTCTTTCTTTCTTCCTTGCTTCTTTCTTTCTTTCTTTCTTTCTTTCTTTCTTTCTTTCTTTCTTTCTTTCTTTCTTTCTTTCTTTCTTTCTTTCTTTCTTTGTTGTTTACAACCAAATTTGTCTGGAGCTTTTCTGGGACACTATTATTCCCACAACCACCAAACTTGCCAGGTCGACTGAACTAGCAATGAAATTGTGCTCCTGGTTTGGAATAGTCATGACGTTTAAAATGATACAAATTAGGGGCAATTAAGATTTAAAGGGCTCCATATCGTCAAACCTATTACAAATAGACACAAAATTTCAATGTGCATGTATAGCTATGTGACACCTGCCAACATGATGGACAGTAAATGAAACTAGCAGAATTTCCAATTATGCTGACTAGAATTTTAAAGTTGAATATCTTCAATACTATTAAAGATAGAAATGCCATCCAACTTCAGTTTACAGGTGTGTAGCAAAGCCGTATCCAATAAACCATGAACCAAAGTTGTAGGATTTTAAATTATGCAAATTAGGTGAATGCACAAAATTCAAATTTTGAATAGCTTCAAAACTATTATAGATAGAGGTGCCATTCCAACTTCACATTAAAGGTTTGTGGCAAAGCCGCATCCACGGAATCATGAATCAAAGTTGTAGGATTTTAATTTATGCGAATCAGTTGAGTGCACAAAATTTAAATCTTCAACAGCTTGAAAACTTCTGTAGATAGTGGGTCATTCAAACTTCAATTTATAAGTTTGTGACATTACCACATCAACTGAACCAAGAACCAACGTTGAATAAGGTGTAGCACTTTAGTTTAAGTAAATTAGGCTAATACACAAAATTTTGATTATGTTGAGAACAAAGACAAAGTGTAGCACTTCAAACTGTTTTCATTATGAAGGCACCCACACAGATTTGATGTGAAGCAAATTTTTTTCTAGTTCATTAATTGACTTATCTGATCAGATATCGCCGTCTGCCTGATAGCGATATTTGAGCAGATAAGCTAATTAGTGAATTAAACGCTGCTACTATGTGTGTTTTAATGCCCAAGGTGGAACCGTCATGTCAGCATATATGTGTTCATACACTGACAATACAGGCGTTCCCAGATTTTTTCGAGAGGATTCTTGCAATATGAAAAAAAAAAAAAAAAAAAAAAAAAATCCGAAAGCACAAACCATGCATTCTGTCCTTTCTAAGAACGTTTACAAACTTGTGTGCTCCTTAAGTATGCATTTATTCTGGGAAAGTGCTTTTCCTCTTTCTTTGTTTCATTCCTTCTTTCTTTTGTTCTTCCCTTCTTTCTTTCTGTCTATTTCTCTTTCATTCTTTCGTTCATTTGTCTTTAATTTTACAATAGTTATTTATTATGGATCAGCTATCATTAGAACGAAACTGATCGAGGGGACCACTAGTACAAAAATTGACGCATATTGCCATACAAAAGTCCCAGTCCAGCACAAACAATACATAGATAACAGCCAAAAGCTACATTAAGTTGGAATATACATGTAGCTCCTGAGTATTCTAAGATATGTTCATTTGACGTGTAAATTTATACCTTAATACTAATTTATCGCCTTAATAAACTACTAATACAAATGTACACGTTATCAATTATCACCATGCATATCTTTTGTAATAATGGAAACCACGTGAGTAACAGGTATACTCGTCGTTTTAAAAGACTCTTCAGCTTTGCAGTCATGACTTGAAAACCTTTCATCATTTTATTTCTTCTGCAGTGGCCACTTTATACAATACAAGGCTTGTCTTCTTGACAAGTATGACATTGATTGTTTTCGAAACCAGTCAGCTGAATCAGAGATACTAACATTCAAAATGCCATTTAAGTGAGAACATCGGAGAAAGAGCATACTGTATTTATGTCTTTTTGTCCAGAACCACTTCCCAGTGGTCAAATCCCTATTCCGCAGTCCGATCTCTTCACTCTCCATGAGCTAACCTGTCACTGCCTTACCTATATACATATGGAGGTACTTTTGTCCATATTGCTCACGTTCTTCTGTAGAATTTTGACATAGACTGTACAAGCCCAAATAAGCCTAAGGATCTTCATCGGGAAACTACTCAGAACATGTTTCGGAGCCTATACCCTAACATGCTGCTCTGAGTAGCGGCTCCTTTTCTAAACTACATATTCAGCATAAAAAAAAAAAAAAAAAAAAAAAAACCAAACAAAAAACAAACCAAAAAAAAAAAATAATAAAAAAATAAAAAAAGAAAGAAACAAAGAAACAAACAAACGACCCCCCCCCGACACATAATAATGAATAAATATGAACGTGGCAAATAATGAATTATCTAAATACGCAAATTTGCTTATAAATGCAGAGCTTCATTATAAAAGAAGAATACCTGCCAAACCAAACATAATGACTACATTTGTATAGTACAAGTTCAGATCGGAACAATTTGACTTACCCATGAACCAGTATCTTAGTTTTATTCAACAAAGAATATATAGGAAAATACTTCGACTCAATACGGGACAAACACCGTATATTGATCAAAATTTCAGGTAAGTTCAGAGACTCTCCCTGATGCTGAGGGACAGTTGGTACCTTTGATGAATTTTACCTTAAATGACTTAACTAATGCTGACAAAGTTTCCCGTTAATTGAATTTAACTGTCAAATAATGGATAATGTGAAGCACATTCTTCATGCCAAAAGATTCTGCAAAGACCCGAACGGAACTGATTCCAAGGACGATGTATATGGCGCTCAAGAAAGGTACATGCAGTCGTACACCTGTCTGGATAGCTTACCACAATCATATATAAATTTTGTCGCACTGTGCCCTGATCTCCCCTATCAATGTCTTTAACGCTAAAAGAGTGTAGCATATTGACTTCAGAAGTAAAATGTAGGAGGTTTAATTTCACACATATGTACACGGAGGTCCTGGGAAGGCCTCGACTAACACACCGAAACCTGGTTCATTTTATTCTGATTTCGGGCATGGTTCCTGGATTGTCTAACAGAACAAAGGAGCACTGATATTTGCAGAACATGCAAAAGACAACATTGTAATATACATGGCACATGTGGAGGACAAGATACCAAATCAGCCGAAAACCATTAATAACGGTTTTCAAGTAGGCCTACAAGCATATATTATGGTCGATTTGCTAGTTTTCGGGCAACAGAGTATTTGTGGTATACCCCATTTCACATGCTATGACCGGAAAGTCTTCATATAACAAAATTTGAGTTCAACGATCACATGTAGCTGGAATTCTGATACGCTTGTTTTACATATGAACTGAAATGAGTAAAACACCCAAATTATAAACAAAAGAGCCAATCAGGAAAACTACGAAGTATGGTGGCATATTAGTGCCATCCAATATTTCTATAAAAAATACAAGACAAATCGCAACAACAATAAAGTACGAGGGCGAAATGCGAAGGGACGACGTAAAAATGCGACAAAAATTATGCCGGTTTTCTTTCAGTTGTATTTTTGTATTTTCGCATCTTTTTCATTGTATTTTGAGTAGATAATGAATGCGAACAACAAGATAATAAAACACAATTGCGAAAGAGCGCCAATGCGACTCCGAAAATACATTATTTATGTTTTATTTTCGTAGTCGTTTTTTTCGCGTTATCGAAGTGGAGTTTTCTTACTTTCTCGTTTTTGCACTCATTCTTTGATGTTCTATTTCCACAATAACTCTCTGCATCGCGCAAGCAGGTGTGCCTAAAGACAAAAAAAAAAAAAAGAGAAAATAAGTGAAAAGAAATGTCTTAATTGACAAAAATAGAATAGATATACAACATAAATGACCAAATATGACAATATCACTGTGAAAGCTTGTCACGCTCTTTCAGTGTTTCCGGATGGTAACACTAAAAAGAATTCAGAGACTAAACTAGGAACACCTTTGTTTTACTCAGTTGCAATACCAATGTGTAAAGCGTAACCGATACGAATATTTTTAAAGTCATGATAACAAAATGAAAGTCAATAGTTGTGAAAATATTGTTTTAAGTCCTTATTTAGTTTTCGGTTCTTTTTTTAATGTTATGTGGAGAGGGTAACAATTGAAAAAAAAATTATATCTATAAACATGGAGAATATTCCTTTAGTTGTAGTTTAGAAGGTTTGGGGAAAATTTGAACTCACTTGGTTGATCTACTTTAAAACTTAAAGGAAGCCACGGAGCAGCAAATTATTTAAATTCAATATGCAACATGCCTGACCCATAAAGTAAAATTAAGATGCAATAGCAACAAGGTGATAGTGAACTAAGTTTACCTCTCTGTATATATGGTCATGCGCAGTATGTACACAAGGATTCAACATTCAGTGAATGGTACGAAACAGGAGTTTGCTCTTAGAATATCGGACTTGATAGTGTTCAAACAGTACATGGGCTTACAAATTAAGGTTTGTTAAGTTTTTCTTTATATGAAATCTATATGTGCTGCATTTTCTTTTTTAAGAATGGGGATTTTGCCTTCTCCTAGAGTCTAGGCTTAGAGAGATTTTGAAGTGAAACACTCTTTATTTTACTCAAATGTAATTCCAATATACAGTAAAACCTGTCCTTGTGGACACCTGTCTACTGTGGACACCTGCTTAATGCGGACAGTTTGGGCCAGAACCGAATATTTTTAAGTCATTTTCATATTGGTGATACCTGTCTACAGTGGACACCTGTCTATTGTGTATTGCGGACACTTTTTGGGGTACCAAATGCAAAAACAACCTGTCTATTGCGGACACAATATATCATTGCATTTTTTGCAACTTGTTATGTTCCAAGCTGTAATGCCTGAACAATGCCATGCATGTTCAGCTGGAATCAAAGACTAATAAATCCATTGTTCCGTGGCCTGTAACACATAATAAGCTCACTCAGCAAAGCAGTTAGGCTGCAATGCCTCAATGAACATGCCAGGTGTCTTGGAGCACTGGTGCTCCTGTTGAGTGAGGTTGCTCACACTTTCTCTGTCTATCAAACAATTCAGCTCCATAGATCAATCATTAAGCCTAAAACAAAGGGCCCATTGAGACTCATGTGAAGTTATTCACAGTTTGTAACAATGGCACATACAGTTATACTGTACTCACAGGATAGGATAACACTGTCATATGTTTGTTGTTTGTTTCTTTTCTGTAAGTAAAATAAATTACGCCAACTTTCTTAGCCCGTTAAGCCCATACATACACAGTTTTCTTGTTTTTTCATTATAATGATTAAATGGAATAAGATGGGTACACATGCGCATCTTTTATGACAGTCTATAGAAGTTTATCTCCTTTGATACAAATGTACTCTGAGATCCTAAAAAGTTCAGCTCCTGCCTATTGTGGACACCTGTCTATTGTGGACACTTTTGCCAGAACCACAGGTGTCCGCAATAGGCAGGTTTTACTGTATGTAGAATTATAAACCTATAAGATATGAGTCTATCATTATGATGGTATATGTTTACCTCCTTCGATACCATTCCCTGACTGTGCCATATATATTTTTATATTTTATTCTGCAGGCTCCTGTAACATGAAAACCGGGATATGTTTTTGTTCATGTGATTTTGAGAGTTATGGTTTCTTTACTTTAGTCCCGGAATTACGACATAGATGATTGTAATCCTTGAAATTTTGAAATTGAAGTTTTACGTCCTGCGAATTTGGATCTCAAAACAGAAGTTTCCCCCTCCCCCCCCGCAATGATGACAGAGAAATGCAACAAATTATAGCTTGTGTGGTAAATTCAAGATAATTACTGCTAGTTTGAGATGTTTATATTGGGAAATCTTATCTGGAAACAAAGTTCAATTCCTCAACATAAATACTATTCCGTATGGTGAAATTGTTTGTAGAGTGCTGTATCGCGGTCGACAAAGCTCTTGTTGCAGTTCTATGGTATACAAAACTACGGTAGAAACACAAATTGAGGTGAAATGGGTAAATAGACTATTTTTACATTAACTCCACAAACATATAGCTTTCTTTTTGTTCAACCATAATGAAACAAATTACCCCTTTTAAGATTAGGCCACGAGAAGCAACTCAATGAATGTTCCATTTAAGATTAGTCCATTGTATTGGAAGCAACACATTTTTTCCGCCCCTTAGGTGGTCTTGATAAGTACTAATCTATTAAGTGTGTGCCTTTATTATAAAGTATAAGCTCATGGTGCTGTGCTGGAATGTAAAGGATGTTAACATGCTGCTGTCTCCAGGCCCTGCAGCCGTAGCTTTGCATGCCTTCACACACACGCTCACATTTTTATCACTTCTTTCCTCCTGACTGTTCATGGTTCCCTCATACTGGATATCACAGTAGAGTTTATGTTTGTACATGCCATTGAAACCATATTTGGCCAATATGTGTGTGTATTATATCTACCCTGCTGCTTGGCAGGAATGTCTCTGTTAGTGAGCAAGTTAGATTTTCCAGCATGGACTCCTCTTGCACACTGTGTTCAGAGGATATGGTCTTGCAATAAGACGCCTGACAACCACGAGAAGCGTCCATATGAGTATATAATGTCAAACAGACATACAGGAAATGTTATACCAGCTGTCCAATAGGGCACTATGGATTTGTTTCAGTACTTAAGTATCAAATAAGGATCCCTTAACGATTTTCAAAATGCTTTTATCTTTCTCTAAATGCGAGTAAGAAGTACCATATATTTAGTGTACAAGCAATGTGTTGTTGCATCTGTTCATTTTATGTGCGTGTGTGGGGTAGGGAGGAGGGGGGGGGGGAGCGGATTTGAAATGACTTTAACGAAATCATCAAATTATCAGTCCTGGGGGAGACAAATACTGTATTTATCAGTTGTTAGAAAGACGCACTTTTAAAGTCGCCAATAACAGTTGCGCAATTTAGTTTTCATTAATGTAGGTGTAAGAGGTTGACAGGCATGAAAGAGCAAAAATAACTCAATCTCTTTCTCAGGAAATATGAATATTGCTTTACGTTCCTAATAGTTCGTTTTTGAATATTAATTCCATTAAATACAAATGTCATCCTGGAAATCATGCATTTTGACGGCTAAGTTTATACTTTTAGAGTCTTGCTTTACTTCCTGCTTTTCAAAAGTCCGACCTCTTTATAGTTTGCTGGTAAAATGAATACAAATAAATGAGACAAAGCTTCTCTTAAGACTATTTCCTTCACAGATCCTGGCCCCATGGCTACTGTCATTGGCATGGGTCTTTTGAAATTCTTTGGTGTCTTGTATGTTTACCTGGACTTCACTCTTAAAAATGTAAAGAAAAAGAAGATGCACTTTATTTTTGATGCACGACTAGAAGAATAATGAGAATCTTATTTGCGTGTGCAATACTGGCAACAAAGACTCATTGCTTCGGATTTACTGACATCCCCCCTCAAAAACAAACAAACAAACAAACAAACAAAAGGGACGAATTTCTTGCTTGCACATATCAAAAAAGTGTAAATAAAATATGGCCGCTGGTAGTTTGGTGTCAACAATAACTACAAATACCTGCACATAGATATTCCTATTTGCAAAGGTCAACCTAAATACAAATGTTAGCTGTCCAAGTCTGGTTACATACCTTAGGTGAAATAATATAAAAATAACGTATAGTGATCTGACACCGCCATTGTGACTTTTTGTGCAACACAAACGTATTGTGTTTCTTTCTTTCTTTCTTTCTTTCTTTCTTTCTTTCTTTCTTTCTTTCTTTCTTTCTTTCTTTCTTTCTTTCTTTCTTTCTTTCTTTCTTTCTTTCTTTCTTTCTTTCTTTCTTTCTTTCTTTCTTTCTTTCTTTCTTTCTTTCTTTCTTTCTATATTTACCGACAAAATTGTTCGATATTTCATTTGAAAACTAGAATAGGTATAAACTCCAAACTAGACATTTCTGTAACTTAAAGTTCAAATGAAAAGCTCGCCTTAATTTTAAAAACAAACAGTACTGGCCTTCAGAAACTCCTTTGCGCATTTTTGTCACACAGAATCATGGTTTTAGCGTTAAATATCACATAATTGTCCACTCGATCTGACCATTCAGATTTCGAATTGGCCGAGGCCCAGACTTCGGTCTGAAGCGGAATCAATAGCGGAAGTGACGTCATTTGTGACACTCGTACGACCTGCATCTGTGCCGCCATTTTCAAAGTGGTAAACAGTGAGTAGTGCGTGTTGGTTGTTTTGTTGATTATCTGCAATATGGTTCAGTGTGCAGCCTACAAATGTTCCACAGAAAGAGCCCAGGCGTCATAGATTGTGGGCTGCCCGGGTGAGCAGGGTTGGGTTCACGGTCACCAGACACAGCTGGCTTTGTCAGGACCACTTCGAGGGGAGTGCCTTCATGACGGATCCACATGTGTACAAGTCTGTGGGGTACAAGCCTGGACAATTACGCCTCAAGCCCGATGCAGTTCCAAGCATATTTGAAAAGCGAGACCCCCCTGCCACGGAGACCAGGGAAAGGCGCAGTTTGGCCTTCGCCAAAAGGAAGAACTTGGGGGGTAACACAGGAAAGAGGCAGACCCTGTAGGCTGTACTAACAGTCTAACTGTAACTCAGGACCAGAGCACAGGGTCTACTCGTCCAGTCAGGTACATCATGTGAGTTGTGTAGTCAGACACAAGTGTAAACAGGTATAACAGAAGAAAATGTATGAGTTATTCCAGTCAGATTCTAAATAATTAATTATCTTTACATTCAAGAATGGCTTTTTAATCACTGCCTGTTATAAATGTTCAATATATATTGATTGTGGCACAGCAGGTTATAATTCACACACACACACACACACACACAGACATCAAGTCAAGCAACTACATGTACAAGAAGATGACAGTGATGTTGATATGGGTGACACGTTTGGGTGCTCTTTCTTTCAAAGTTGAGGCTCATTGGTGTTGCATATGTTAACACGCTTATATACATTCTATCACAGTACTTAGTCAATGAAAAGGTGGTATTTTGTGTCTAAAAAAACAGTATTTCATTATATCATATGCAAATCATTTGCATGCATTGAAAAAAGGAATGATTGTTCACATAAAAAATTAACAAAAAACAAAATAAACTTCACTCCCTAGCTTCTATTCATCCATTCACGCCATTACGGTTTTTGATAAGGTTAAAATATCAGTCATCATCTAATACTGTTGCATTATCATGATGAAATTGTTCAAGATAAAGAAAATGATAAAATAAATGAAGCATGTAGACTGACATAGCACTTATTTTCTTTATAATGGGTCATTAATGACTGTAACAGTTTTGGTGTGTGCAAGTAAATTTGCAGGTGCTTCAGGTAGGACAGGTGATGATTTGGAGCTGACTGAAGGTACTATTGGTTAAAGTTCCGACCTCTGTACAAATTAACTCCAGGTGTACCATTATACAGGTATCTGTTTTTCTACCTGTGCACAGGATTGTTCAAAGAACAAAGCTACAGAGGTGGTCAATAAGCACCAAATGGGACCAGGTATTTTAAATCTCTGGATGCTTGCTCTGCTCTCAGATCTGTCAATGCATTGAGTGGCTTTGTTCTTAATGTACTTTGTCAATGCAAAACATTCCTTATAAATCGGCATATATGTACAGTGGCATACTGTGAATAATAATTGTTTGCTTGATTGCATCACAGTTCTTTATTTATAACTCAAAGTGTTGATATAGGTGACTTGTTTGGGTGCTCTTTCTTTAATTTTGAGGCTCAAAGAAGTTGCATTTGTCAATACTAGAAAACACTTCAGCAGTCATTAACAGATTTATGCAGCATATGATAGGCATATTAACCTGAATATGGAAGTAAATTTGGTCTGAAAAATGATACACAAAAATATGATTGCAAACTTACTGACATTACATCTATAGATACACAATGTTCAACAATACATGCATAATTATTCTACATAGTGCATTTCTCCATGTACACTAGTTTCTGTATATTGTTTGGAGACAATGCTCATCAATAACTTGTATATGACTTATTTCATTGTAATTTCATGACTAATTATCATAATTATCATGTCTTTTCTCAGCTTTTGCATGAAACAAAGCACGCTGACAGACTGCAAGAAAGAAGTAACCAGACAGAGGCCGACCAAGTCACATGTACCTGTGGTTGTCCCACAGACAGTCAGCAGAACCAGTGCTCTCAAACAGAAAAGATTTATGCATGGGTGTCAAACTTCAGTCTTCAGACAGAATTCAGTCTTTGGAGCTTTTAACATGCCATTGTTTTCTATTGGAAGAGTTCTAATTTTGGCCATTTTCAGTCTTGGCAGGGCAGGACCTTTAACATCCATGCTTATGTATGATATAAAACATGACAAAATGAATGTTGCACTGCTTTGTTGCATTTTTTTTTTATTATGATGATTATATAAAAGGTAAACGGTAAATATACATATATTTATGCTTATTTTCTTTTTACACCAATTTAGATGATGGCCAGACAAACACAAACCTATTGGCAAAAAAGAGTCACGTGGGATACAGGTGACTTTGCCTATGAAGGCTTCTGTATCTGTGGATGTTGCTTGTGACACGGAAGGTTTAAATAAACATGTTTGTGTGCATGTGGGGTGTGACACTGCAGATCTGAAAGAAGATACAACTGTAAAAAGTAAACATCTAGAAACAACAAAAGTGGAGTCAGATAGTCTTGATGGCATTGGTGACAATTCTGAAGACGACATTGAAGATTCTGAGAATGATGACAGTGAAGATGATGAATGGGACATGGACGTGGAGGATGTGTCCACTGATGAAGATGAGGAAGGTCTTATTGATGGGTAACAATGAGATTTAAGGATTACGGTGGGTATTTACAAAATAATCATCTGCTGCATCAGACTAAACAACCCTTAAAGCAGGCAGGCCAATTATATTCTATTGACAATTATTCCTATAAAACTGGGAAACTGAAAAGCAAACAGGCATATTGATCCTGATATTCAGTGACACCCCTCCCCCCCCCCCCCCCCAAAAAAAAAACAAAAACAAACCAAAAATATCTTTCCCTGATCCTGTACTTACTGGTTCATTTCATTGTAAAGCATCAATATGAAAGGACAGAATCAAGAGTTTCATGTGGGTTCCAGTAGAGATCACAGCAATATACCGTATAAATTCCAATAAGGGCACATGCTCTAAAAAGGGCACACCCCTATTTTTTATCATAAAAGAAACCTTTGTTTTTACAGATATAGGTGAATTTTCTGTCTCAATTCTAGTCCATTACCTGTTTTTAGGCATATTTTCCAATTGAATTTTTCTAAGGGCAATGTGCACTGATTGGAATGAATATAGTATATACATGTACATATAAACATGCATATATATATATATATATATATATATATATATATATATATATATATATATATATATATATATATATATATATATATATATATATATATATATATATATATATATATATATATATATATATATATATATATATATATATATATATATATATATATATATATATATATATATATATATATATATATATATATATGCAGGCAATGGCTGTATATTTCCATTACTTACCATTATAACCCTGACATTAATTTAAGGGCAAAAGCAATCTAAGTAAAAAATCTAAGCAGCATTGCGTTTACATGTAATTCAGTGGGAATACCCAACTCAATCCCTGTGGCATTTTGTGTATTGGACTGTGTATTCAGCTGAATACACATAATATTGCTAATTCTGACCTCTCTTATTTTGTCCTTCATGGATCAGTTGGGGAAGTTGAAAGCTGAAACTAGTTTGTTTCATTGATCAAAATTTTTATCTCTGCTGACCCAAGGTTGCAGGCCTCAAAATGATCACTCACGCCAGTCCGTCTGTCTGTCCCTAAACTTTTGCTTTTGAACATGATGCAGTCTGCAGTTTTTAGGTTAGCGCCATGAAACTTCAGGACTTCTGATGTGTATAAACATGCTCAATATTGGTGGTGTCACCTACATTATTACATAACACATGTACATAGAACAAAATGTGAAAATATTGTGAACACCCAAGCATTTTTAATTTTCATCAGACCTTCATGGAATTTGGTGGGGTTGTGGGCAAGATCAAAATGTCGATTGAATGTGATGCTATGAAATATGAAATAAAATGTCTTGACACATTACTGGTATGAATTCAGTGTCCTAGCTAAAAATTTAGCCAGTCAATCAAACCTACATGATTTATGTATCAGACCTGAATCTAGAATACTACATAATAGGGATTACCTTGATCTACTTTTTCAAGGTCACCAGAACTATTAAAAAGTTCATCAAGTGTCAAAATTTTGATGGGAAGCTGTTACAGTAGAGCATTTTGTCAAACAGCCAGTCCTGGTGAATAAATAGAAATCAGCTCAATCAACAATTCAAAATACTTACCGTATTATCCCTAATTAGCGCCTTGTGCGCTTAGGAAATTTACATAAGATAAACCCCAGTGAGAGACCCATATTTGGCATATTTTAGATGGCAAAACATTAAATCTTGGGTAAAATGAACAATATATATACATGGTTCATACACCTGTCTGGCAACAAATTTGAGGACTTTTTCAAGACTTTTCCAGACTGATTTGTCCAAAATTCCAAACTAACTTTGGGTAACATCAGCGCCAACACATAACAAAATATAACAGGTATCGTTTAACTAAACTTCAACATTTCTGTCCCAAATGGATTAAAATACCCAAGTCTGAGTACAAAATATGATTTCTAAACTTTTCAAGACACAAGTGTGAAATTCAAGACTTTTCAAGGCCTGGAAGGGCATGACCTGAAATTCCAAACTTTTCAAGGCTTGTATGAACCCTGTATATAGCATATTTTTCAGTATTGGCATTGTCTCTCTCTTCTCTCTCTTTTTTTCCTTTAATTCTAAAGAGTCAATTTTTGGATAGGCAGAGTGCTGGATTGAAGGTCAGTCTGCAAACGTGAAAAAAAATTGCGTTTTCTTATTATTATTGCAGCCCAAAATAGGGTCAGTTAGGACATGGACAAACAACCCTCTAAGTAGGCAGCCTAATCTTTTCCTATTGACAGTTTTTCCTGTAACACCAGTTGGGAGAATAGGAAAAGCAAGCAGGGATATTTTATCCAAATATTCAGTGTGACAACCTCCATCCCCAAAAATGAAACTAAGTAACAGACCATACTATTTTGCACCAATCTATGCAGATAAAATAACAATATTATTCTCTGTATGTATGTTACAGATCTGTTGGTGACACATCGGGCCACAGGCAGTACATAGTGTTTGAGGCCTGTCTCCGTACACTTTTGGCCATCTGCATTGTGTGCAAGGAGTCCTGTCTTCTTGTAAGGAAGACAGTGGTGGGTACCTTAGTAGTTTTCGAACAGCACTGCACAAATGGACACACAAACACGTGGCAAAGTCAACCGTGTCAAGGGTCCATGCCCAGTGGGAATATCAGGCTGGCAACTGGAATATTCGGTAGTGGGGCTAGTGCCATAAAAGTGGTCAACTGTCTGAAACACATTGGGATTTCAGTTTTTTCTTTCAGGACATATTATAATTTGCAGTCACATTACATCATTCCTGCTGTCAAACAGATGTGGCAGAAAGAACAGGGCCGTATTCTGTCAAGACTGAGAGGCAAAGAATCTGTACATCTCGCTGGTGATGCCAGATGCTGTTCACCTGGGCATACAGCAAAATATGGGAGTTATAGCATGTTAGATATGGTCAGCAAGGAAGTGGTTGATGTTAGACTGGTCCAGGTAAATATGAAATAAAATGTATACGCCATACATGTATTTATTCTGATAGATCACAAAGTCCACTTTTCTTTAACACATTTTCATATTTATATTCAAGGGTTAAGGGTTCTTTAAACACTCACTGTGAATTTAAGTACCAGTAGGTTCAGATATATGTTGGAAACTTGACATTGTGTCAACAGCTTTCCACTCTTCAGTTCTCACGAACTAGAAGAATGAGGAAAGCTGTTGACCTGGGCCTTTTTTTTGAAAATATTTAGCATGTTGGTAATTAGGTCAAACAAAAAAATCACCTAGGTTTCTGGTTACCCTACCTACCTGCCAAAAAAATCCTACCTGAATTTTTTAATGGAGCCGCAAGAAGAAAAAGCATACTTTTCCTAATTTTTGCCTTATTATGAACGTAAAATCCAGAGAAAAAGAACAAAAAATAAATATATTTAAGCCAAAAAATTTGGAAGAAAAATTACCTATCTACCTACCTACCTGGGATTTTTTTGTGTTGCCCAAGTGAAAATATTTTTTCCAAGCAAGTGGACAAAATTTGGACTTAAAAGCTTGACGATTCCTCTTAATTTAGGTTAAGAAGTTTGTGAATTCAATTAAAATATGAACCTATGTTTACATACATGACCATGATGATAAAACATGTATATTTACATGAAAAATATAAGTGGATATCACTCTGCTTCTGCATCAGTGACAATTCTTTTTAGCTTTAACTTTCTTCACAATTAATTTTGCCCCAAAAGGTTTTGAATTATCATCAGTTCATGCTTAAGATCTCAACTGCATCAGTTCCAATATAGAGAGTTTATTTCTGTTTTTATTATTGACACAATAATTATCACATCATTTCGAACATAAAGTTTATAAATTTATATACAGTGGTTATTCCTAAATAGAAAGGTATGCTTATATTCAATGTGATTACATTTGAAAAGTTGTTTTTCTTATAGTGTGTGTACCGTGTATGTTCTTTATCTTCATACACCCATGTATTTTTAAAGTCAAATGAAGTCACCTCCTCTCAAGCCATGGAACTAGAAGGGCTGAAAAGAAGTCTTAAGTTTTTAGAGGAGTAAAAGGTCGCCTGCACCAGTCTGACTACTGACAGGCACCCTTCCATCAAAAGTTCATGAGAGAGACTATGGCCCACATAAAACATTGGTTTGATGTCTGGCATGTTGCCAAAGGTAAAACTGAAACACACAAAAAAACATGGTAAATGTGACCCATCATGGGAAAAGGGGGTTCTGGTCAAATTATGTGATGCTGAAATATGCAAATTCTGAAAATGTGGTTTAAGAAGATGCAACTTCTGAGGTGCAGTTATACCTATTATGCAAATTAGGTGGGTTCAAAGTTCACCCTTCTACAGACTTCAAAGGACACCTTGAACTAGGTTTTGCCATATGATCCCTGTGGCCAGCTGTGTAGGAGTCTCAACCCAGAGGAGTTTGAGGTACTGCATCTGGACATCATACCTCCCAGTCAGAGATATTGTTTCTGTGGAGCTGAATAATGTTGGCAATTGTAGTCTGTGTCAAGTACATGTATGCAATTTGTGTATGGGCCATTGGATGCTCATTCCCATTCTCCAGAGGGCATAATATATAGTTCTAGCACTACTTCCTACTTTAAGACCACTGCTCCTGCAAGAAATAGTGGTGACATGAAGTATCCATAACAGTGTGGTGTCATATGTACAGCAGAGAGCATCATCCCAGTTGAGCCTAAAATGTCTAAGTTTTCAGCCATGTTCATCTGTATGTATGTCTTCATAAATTTCAAGATATTCACACGCTGTGAAGTTAAATTACGTTCGACGAAAATGAACACCCATTATTTTATCTGGTTCCAACCCGGTTTGTCATATTTTGTCCCAATAAAGAGGTAATTGGCTTAAATTGAAAAAAAAAAAAAGGAAAAAAGACAAACAGTCGCTGAAGGTGACGAACCGATTTGGTTCGAACAGCAGGTTCAAGGTGCAGACTACACAGGGTGCGGACTGTCCGACCACTTTTCTTCCCGGTCGTGCTACGCAGAGAAGGTCAAGGACAGGTGGCTACAACATGAACTTGCAAAATCAGCATCAAGAAAGTTAAATAGCAGAAGTAGAGCACACTTTAAAAAATGTGTAAGCATCATATAGAATGCAATATACCAAAAGGGGTTTGCCCACTGATGCTGATGTTGCAAGTCTTGGTGGCAACAAGCTTCAGAAAGTGTCATCACCATCGACGTCAAAGTTATGTGCCAGGAAAACAAAAGTGGGAGGTCACTTGGTTTATCGTTCAGCCCAACCAAGCCATATTGTAGTCACCTGTCCTTGACCTTGACATTCTCAAAGTAACACTGCCAGCAAGAAAAGTGGTTGGACAGTGCACGCAATCACCTTGAACCTTGCAGTTTGAACCAGATGGGTTCATATTTTTTGCGCAGAATAAGTCATCGCCTTTGGCGACTGTGTCCCTATTTCCCCTTTTTACAAGTTTATGACAATAACCCCTTTATTGGGGCAAAATATGACACACCGGTCGGGAGGCAGACTAACCTATATCTTCAGGTGTGTCTGAGAGAGAGGATTTTGAAATACAGTCGTATCTGTCTTGAGAGGCCCCTCCAATAAGAGATGGTCAGAACGACACCATGGTGATAGCACTCCAAGTGCGACTGGTTTCACCTCTGTGTGGGGCTCATCAGGCACTGAAAATTTAACGGCTGCTAACACTGTATTAATAGTAATGTAAATGGGTTGCTACGTTCTATTGTGAGGTGAGAGAAGTCATAGCTGCAACTGAGTTTTAGGACATCATAAAGTGGACATTGTGACCACTCCTCTGTACTTGGCCTTCTCAAGGGGTTCTGGTGATGGTCTATGTCCAGTTTATTATGAATAAAGCTGGGGTATTGAATGGGCGGGTCTGTACCTTCCTCTGTGAAGATACTTGGGAATTCATCTATTATAATTTTGTCAATGAATTATCCAGAGTATTTGTGTAGTATAATAGGTCTGGTAATTTGGAGGAAAGTGTATGTTTTTGCCTTAATTTTATGTGTGCAGCAGTTAAAATGGGGAATTTATTGTTTCCTTCATGAGCATTGACACTGGTGGGAAAATGAGCACAGAACTTATTAAAAATCCAATGAGAGATCACCTTTATATAATTGAGCTAAAAATACCGGGCGAAGGTCGCAACGGCTAGTGGAGATGGGTCCGACCAGTTTCGTTTCGACTGAAACTCATCAGGGACTGAGGGGAAAATGACGTGACGTCTGTTTATATACCAGGGTACAACTTTTCCGTTGCTACGCAAAACACGGGCTTGTGATTACGTAACACGGAGCTGCAGACTTCATGTGACAGTGGTTGTCAACGCAAAGTTGAATCCAAATGAAAATTTGAATTACAGTGGACTCAAAAGATTGAGGTTACTGTTGGTGCACTTCAGGGGTCGTTGAGTGCATAAAAAGGAATAGTTCGTGGAAAAACAAAGTTCCACTGAAGCCCTGCTGAAGGAGCTTCTGGCTGTGTGACTACACAGTGAACGGATAGTTGTGCATCAAAAAAAAAAAAACTTTATATAATTGCTCTCTGAGAACAGTGAAGTTATCTTTTCCACATTATTGTACCTGTAATGAAAGACCACCTGTTTTGAGAGACCACATTCTTGCTCTAGAGCCCAAGAATTTAACAGGTTTTTACTTTTATTGACGGAAGTTTTCGGTCCCAAATTTACAGGAATTACAAGATTATCGAGCCAAATTCATATTAAATATTGTATTTTCCTACCATTCTCATAAATGCTTGCAACCAATTAACCATTTTGATTTGTTCAAGCACCTGGATATATCAAACAGATGGCTTGATAATAGCAACCTGATCTAAGACATTCATATACAATTTTGATTTTTATTCATACTATGCATATGTGCATTACGTGAAGACTAATTTATGCAAGTTACTGCAATAAAGTGCTAAAAACTTATCTAGCAAATCTCTTACATTATGTTGAGTTGATTGAGTGCATGATATAGTCACCTTTGGCAGAGTCTACTCTAACTGAACATAGGCACTTGTTGTGAAATGTGAATTAAACCCCTACTCATAGGAACTTTGTTTTCCTTTTTGAGAAGCTTTTAACTGGCATCCACCATGTTTTTTTCAGCTCTGAAGATCATATGACCTCTCACCCCTATGGGGAGGCTTGTCACGTGATAAAAGACTATTGTAGACTGATGGAAGTCTACGGGCACTTGGTTTGAAAGTAATGTACATACATTCCCCATGCAATAGTGTCCAATGGAAGAAAATTCAAGATCAATATTTTTATCAACGTGTCTTTCCAAACCAGGATAGTACTATTAAAATGCTAAAATTACCATCATTGCCTTCAATTAATTAAGAACTATTTAACAATTGATGCTTCGCATTTCTTTTGCTGGGGACAGGGTATTGATACCTGAGTGGCCGTGTGAAATTAAAACTTTAACAGCATTGTGAAAATCCTTCTCTTGTATTAATATTTAGATATTTTATGATATTTACTCTCAGTCTCAAATGGGTGGAGTGATGACTGCAGGACTCTCCTTAATAATTTGATATTCTGCATTTACATGTATAAAATTGCCATATCCATACTGGGTTACAGAATAATCTGCACAATGTATATAGCCTGTAAAGCAATGGAACAAGATCACTCTTCTGCGTCATTCAAATTGGCATTTTGCAACAAATGGTGGGCTCCCAAGTTTTCAAGGAAAGCTATTGACCCACTAATACACGGAATTTGATGGGAAAATAAACAGTTTTTTTCTTGGTTAGCCAAAACGAGAATAGGAACGTGGATGTATCAAATATTTCGAGAATCATACAAGTACGTATATAAAAAATCTAAATGCCACTATTAATACTATCTTTTTATTAAAGCAGTATTTTTTTAGAGAGGAATGATGTACTTTATTTTTTTCAGGTGACATTATGAAGGACATTATTTTTTTCAGCAATGTTGGGACGTACATATTTTTTTTTTTTTTAAACCTGTAGTACATGTATACATCATACATGAGCAGTGTTGATGGACTCTCAAGAAATACATGGAAAAAAAGTCAAATTGACTGTTTGCTTTTTGGTCTACTTTTCCATTATCAGTTTATTCCAATCCAACAGTTACCCATGGCCATGTCGAAACACAAGACGCAATTCATTTGGGTCGAATTTTAGGCTTGGCTAAATGCCAAGCATGTAATCAATTCAGTTAATCAAGACAAATGAATTTTCAGTGACACTCAACTCAATGACAGGTTGTATGATAGCAATATTACAATTCTGTTTGCCCAACTCCCGTCAATGATTTTACTTTTTCAACAAGAGCAAATGGTTGAAAGGAACAAAAAGAAAAATGTGACAATTCATAATAATACGATCTCTTTATTAAAAATAAAATAATAATGCTCGCTCCTAGGACAGTAGACTAGTAGGTCTCCCTTTTTGAGATCGGTATACTTACAGTTTTCAACTACTTTTAATCATCAGGCTATATTCTAATAGTCATATTCCAGCAACGGTAGATGCAGTCAGATGAACTGAAGTACAATAGTGTTCTTCAGGAAGTCATTAAAACGAACACGCCAACAGTAATTTGAGTTACCACCGGTCAACAAAATTCAATTTCAAGAAACCAACCATTCATCTAGATTCTACGGGAGGAGGTGGGTTCTCAATTGGGTCCTGCCTTTCTTCATCATCTTCCTCTACCACTTCTTCATCTGACTGTTCGAATTCATCATTACTGAGTTCCCTGCGTGGTGGGGAACTACCCACCAATGGATCGTATATATAGGGCTTGGGTTTCTCAGCATGCAGGGAACTCATCGCATCCTCCAACTCTCTCATTTCTCCATCCGCCATTTTGCCAGCTGTGTAACTACGGAGTGTCACAAATGACGTCACGAGTGTCCCTCTAGCGGTAAAACTCAAACTATTATCTTCGGGAAAGGATGATCGGAAACAACAGACTGGGTGAAAATAGATCTTATTGTTTTGCTTTTTTTGCCAATAATATAACAGAATCATTGGAGTTCCGGTGTGTAGATGCCTACAACTATATGCGTTTGTATCATATTGCGACAGTAACCAAGCTTTTCATTTGAACTTTAAATGACTTTTAAAGATCAAAGGTCAAAGTCATCTTGCCATTTGAAATTTTCTTCGAGCTGTACCTCTGTTAATTTTTGCCCAAGTTTATCATGTTTTGCTCATATTGTAACGCTGCATATTTTTTGTTACTTACATGTGACTGCAAAAGGTCAAAGGCCAAGGTTATTTGGACATTTGATAATGTCATTCAGTCATAATTTCGTCAATTTTCATGCAGTTATGTTTATGTTGGACCCAATATATAGGTATTGCAACACTGCTCAATTTTGCATTGACATGTGAATAGGTCAAAGTAAAGGCTATTTGTATGCCAGTCGATACATACATCATCTATAAAACTGAAAAAAAAACGTTCATTGTATCCGTATGATTCTTTGTATTGCCTGTAGCATGCAATTATGTTTTGAAGGCCAAACGCATGTAGAGTCGGTACAACGAAGCCAAAAAGGAACTATGAAAATCTTACAATTTCACTAGTACTGTCTAAAGTTCTAGTTAGCCTTCAAAATTGTAAAACATTCGAGTCTGTGATACAAATATGTACATCTACTTTTGTTTGTTTTTTTTCTTCTAATTTTCAAGTTTTGATGTAGCTTGATGAAAGTATATAGTGTTTAAGTTGCATGTATTTGCTCTATCAATTGGTTCACATAGAAATCAACTATGTATTGTGGTAATGAATACATATGCCAACATGAGAGACCTAAATATTGGAGGACACGGATTTTGTATTTATGTATTTCTCAGTGAAATCCAGTGTGAAGTTCCGAAAATGACGCTTCCTTGTTCGAAGCACCATGAACTTAAAAATTATTTTGCTCATTGTCCCTATTAGGCCCATATTAGAATACAAGTCTGCAATTTTAAAAATCAAAGTTTTGGATATGCAAATTAGCAAATTTTGTCTTTGCAGTCTTACAATTTTACACCTGATGCAGACAAGAACAAATTCAGGGACATTGTTAAGTTTGATAGTATTTTGAAGACATGGACCTTGTTTTCCCTAGTTTTCCATATGGTGACATTCCTAAATAGACACAATAAAGAAAGAAAGAGACTCCAAGGCACTTCCCTGTATTTCACTTAATTTAACAGGTAGCACAATAATTGTTTGAAATCTGTCCCAACTGATAGATTAAAACAAGCAAATTAAAAAAAAAACATGCATGTATTCCATAGTTTCTGCTTTAAAATACACCCTTGCTTATTCATAGATATATCTATCTAGATATGACAGTCCGGTCTTCAATACATAAAGTTGTTTTTTTTGGTTTGTCTTTTTCAAGCTATTTTTTTTTCTTTTTATATATTTTGTTGAGAGTCATAGATATCACTGTCAGGTTTCACCATTGACAGAATTGCTCCAAGGTGGCTGACTTTTTGGACGTGCGGTGTGTGACGCAACGAGGATGACGACATACAAAAAAAAAAATGATATAATAGAAAGAACATTGTCTTCAAAGCAAATATGTCTGTGTGCCTTCAAAAAATTAGATATAGCTAGATGAACATTTCAATGCCCAATTGGCATTGCAATTTGACCTTTAGATGTCACATGTAACTCATAAAAATGTGTAGTGTTGCAATACACACAATTCGAGCCTGACAGGACTGAAATTGAATGAAAATTGACAAAAATGTATATTGTTACAAAATTAATAATAAAAGTCGAACATGAACTCAAATTGAAAATGAAAATTCACCATGGTGTGGCTACATGAAAATTTGAAGGGGGCAAATGACCTTGACCCTCTTTCAAAAGTGACATGTAAAATACAAAAATGTACTGTGTCAACTCTTTTGGATATTATAACCCAGAATTGATCGATGAAACGCCACATTGCATCCACAAAAAGGTTTACACGCACTCGTGTGGTTGTTTTTCTAGATATATCAACATTTTCTTCTGAAGTTAATAGTCCCAATATTGCATTATCAGAAACTCTTTGGTATGCAGTAACTGATAATGTGGACAGTTGATCATGTATTACAATTTATGTATACACATTTTCAGTATTCGCTGAATATTGGTACGCATATACCCTTTACGTTGCAAATTTTGTGAAGAAGTTTGTACTGCACTAGTTAGCTAGAATCAGCAATAAGTGGCCCCAATGATAGCCTATGTTATCAACCTTAAATGGGGTAATCCTGACTTATCCATGTTGCTCGTTTTTTCTTAATGTTTTTTGCACTGTATGTCTGATATGTTTACCGATATTTTTGTATTTATATGATCTGTATATCTTGTCCAATGAACCTGAATCTCTGGAATCTTATACATACATATATACATTAACATATACATACATACATACATACATACATACATACATACATACATGCATACACATACATACATACATACATACATACATACATACATACATACATACATACATACATACATACATCTTAACCTTTAAAAGCTTATACAAGGCATATTTTGAAACTCAACTTTGTGAATGGCCTAATGCCAAATTGTTCTATAATTAGGACTATCGGTACGTATTGCCATTGAATAATTTATGTTTTCATCATAGGGCATGCCTGGTGCAGTGTATGCATTGCAAGTAGAATCAAAACAAATTACAGATGTACTTATTGGCCTCAGGTATCTGTTCAACAAAGCAAGGGTGGTATCACGTACCATGGCAAGTCGCCAGGATGATAATATGACATTACGCTTCATGTTCATGATTGTCAACTTTGTATCTTAACCATTGTCCTGGGTTGGTTTATGCTTAGGATAATCTTATGATTTTATGGACATATGGTTCCCTGAATCTTTAGTATCACAATGCTATAGAATATCAGGAATTAATAAAAAAAAGTTTGCCCTGGTTAATATGGATCTGGCACAAAAAGACAGTTCCATTCTGACTTCAAATGAGAAAATGAATGAACTATATCATTACATTTTTAGCTCAACAGGACTTCATTCATCTGATGGTCCATGTTTCCTGCATTCGTCTGCGTTGTCGTCCATTCACATTACGCATTTTGCACTTCTATTTTAAAAGCATTTGTCACAATAACTTCACACCTGATGAAGAGATACTTGTGTAGTTTGTTTAGTTGGTCATGCTCCAATGATTTTTGAAGTCTTTTTTATTTTTTGTGTGCATTTTGTTTGTAATATGACTTATGGATAGTTCAACATTTTCATCATTTTTTAATAATATGTACTTACGGTATGCAAGGGGGAGGGGGATAAATGGGTCAGTAAACTTTCACAGAATTGGGAAAGGGTGGTCATTTTTTGGCCTGTTCTGTGCAATTTTGCAATGATTTTCTTGGAAAATCATCATTTTTAAAGTACTAATTTGGACAGTACCCTAAGTACTAATTCATAAATGAATATAATGTTGGACCACCTCTAAGCCAATCGCTTCAAAATTGCACAAAGGATTTTGGGGATTCCTTGCATTTTATTTAGGTGGCGATGTGATTCTTATTTCGTAGCAATTTGTTTGCATGATTCCCATATTTTAGAACGGTTCTCAAAATCACGACTCAGATTTTGCTGAAACATGGTTGAAATGTAGCTTGTGTGTGGGATAAAAAAATGTTGGTTCACTAAAGAGTGAAACACTGGATTCCTAATATATAACACACTCTGTTTCAATTTGGGTACATGTACACCAATGCATGCATTTCTATTAATCATTGTGCACTTCATCTAGGATTTCAGCGCGATTTCACATTTTTTTACTTCCCCAACCCACCCACCCCCAGCCAAATCATTCCGCGTTGGTGGAGATATGTCTTGGCCATGCTGCTCTCAAGTTTGATCAAATGACCACGTTTCTCCGATTTTTAGATTTTGTATGAATTTTCATTTTTTAAAAATTTTTGTTGGTTATAATAATAATAATAATAATAATAATAATAATAATAATAATAATAATAATAATAATAATAATAATAATAATAATAATAACAATAATAATAATTATAATAATAATAATAATAATAATTATTTATTCGGAAAACTACCCCTTTACAGCGGGGGCATCAATGGAACGGGGTTTATTCCATGATGCGTCCATGTATACTACAAGAAGCCGTCCATATTACAAAGTAAGGATTTGTGTGTGGTAGGGCTGTATCTACGTTCAGCATTGAGCCGTACGTGGAACAGCATCCATTTACCATTTTGGAATTTACTTTTTACATGCGCATGCAACCATCAATAGGCTTCTCATAGCTCCATGTATGTATACATATATATTGTCCATTACATTCTTTTGACTAATTAACCTTCCCTTAACACTAATCACACATACATTTTGGATGCTACCTCTTCAAAATACCAAATCGCGAATTCCGCACCCAATGCCAAAGGATTGTAAATGATAAATAAATAAATAATTTTATCAGGAAAACTACCCCTTTACACCGGGGGCATCGATGGAACAGGGTGTATTCCATGATGCGTCCAAGTATCTTACCCATTTAAAGTTTGCTTTCAATCGGTGTAACCAATCATCAATATCATAGTTTTGTCCCCTGCGTTAAAACTAGAGATAAACCACTCATTGGGAGGAAACTCTAGAAAGCGTAAGGACAAGTACATCGTGCACTTTTGGTTTACAATGTAGAAAATAAATGTTTATCATCGTCATAATTACAATGTATAAAATTAAAGTACACTTCAAAATAGATGAATCTTATATACAATATAGGAGCTCCATTTAAAATCTATGGAATCTGCACCTTACAGGGAACTGTACAACTCTATTTCATTACTGTGAACAGGCACAGTTGAAGATATATATATATATATATATATATATATATATATATATATACATGTGTGTATATATACATACACACACACATACACACACATACACATTAGCTTATATATCACAGTTAATTTTTTAAGAATCTACACAGAAATGTCACAGCCAGCACCTTCAAGAGCTACCATACGGCAACGCCATGCTTCTTTTAGGAAAGTTTTACAAGCACTGTCAAATATATCATTAACAGCATGGTCATAATTGAATGATATTCCAAACAGTAGCGTAAATTTCGTAGTTAAGGAAGAGCGAATAAAATGTTCCCATACATGGGTATAACCATGTTCCAACCGGCAAATTTCGCCAAATCTTTATTCTTAATTCCTTGGAGTGTTCACATGTGAAAGTGAAATGAAATATAATCATTATCAGAAATTACTTCAGCAGTTAGATGGAAGTGGCATAGGGACACTTCTGACGATCGCAGACTTTCATTTGTTCAAAAAATGGCAATGTATTTTTTTTCAACGAAATTTTGTGTATATTTTTGTTCAAAAACATTACTAAGAATGTTCTGATACTCTGTAGTACTGTAACTTGTTGAAGGGTTAAACAATGGTGTTTACTGCGTGATGATACTTACTCTGTATCTGGGTTGTATAGATTTTTTTCTTAGTGTACAGTCTGTGAGTGCACGTGTTTCCGCTGATTACCGTGTCCATAAAACTCGCAACAGAAATTCCCATTTTAAGCTCTGCAAAACTGCCAAACGCATCTCCTTCAAACGTGGTGAGGATATACCTTGGATGGGTATCTATGAAAGTATTTTTTGTTTGTTTGTTTTTTTTGTTTTTGTTTTTTTTTTTTTGTTTTTTTGTTTTTTGTTTTTGTCTTTTTGTTTTTTTGTTTCTTTTTTGTTTTTTGTTTGTTTGTTTGTTTTTTTGTCTTTGTTTCGTTTTTCTGTTCTTCCTTTTTGGGGGTGGGGGGTGGGTGAGGGTGGTGGTGTTTGGTTTCTTGTTTTAAATGAGAACGCTCCAATGATTGTTTGAGTTTTTTTCTAAATCTCTTGTTTTGCTTTTACATACAACGCTTTCAAAAATATTCTCTGAAACCGCCCAGCTAATTGCTTTAAAATTGTATTGGGACAGTTCTGGAGACCATCATACCCTAATTCGTGCAAGCGGGAGAGTTGCGATTATTTCTCCCTTGGTAACTCTGAAGTGAAGTACCAAACAATTGTTTCGCGCATGTGTAAGAAAAAGTAAAGGGCATAATTTCTACACTTTACTTTTACTAATATATATGACTTGCTTACCTATAAAGCTTTATGATGATCACTGCGTAAACGCCGCCTATGATGGTAGTCTTGGAAGATTACCAGCACGTCATTATAGTTGCCACCACTAGACGCTCTGATGGTTTTTATAAACTCTATATTTTTTTTTACTTCCAAAGCAGAGCAAACTGTGTACGATCTCTGTAACACAGGGGACGAGAAAAAATAGAGATCTGTCTCTTCAGCAGTAAGCTACAAACTGTTAATTTAATGAACTGCAATTGAGCATTATGACCGTGAAAAAAAAAGAAAATTGTGTCTTGGCACTTTACATGGTCTTAATTGCTCATCGTCACCTAGGAGGACTGGCCCTTTATTCGTCTCTGTAGTATTTATGTGTATTATATGTCGCAGAGGCAGGGGCAGGGTAAGATGGACACAATGTACACTTGGTCACTTTGATCTCTCGCCCGCATACGTCTTTCAAAAAGGAGTACTTGTCATGAGATTCAAATCAAAATTAAGCTGTCAAGCAAACATATATTTCATTTCTTCACTCCTGGAGAAATCATTTATTTAATTTCATTGATCATGACTTATGATCACACCCACTGTAGACGACAATCTGCACAGATCCATTGTTAAACGCCAAAATGTGTATATTCACAGGGATAGAGGATAATATGGTCTTTCATAAAAAATGACCTTATATTGCAATTTAATGTTGTCCAATTGGTTTTAAACATACCATTTAAATGTCAAGGAATTGTATCTTTGCTAATATGTGAATATATAGCACCATATGTTTATGTTAACTCAGGCACTACGTTAAATTTTCATTTAAGGTTTTTAAAATCCTTAGCTGAGACAGAGGCGTCATGTCCTGAACCCCATAGTGTAAAACAAACAAGATACATTTTTTACCATTCATGTACTTCGTTTGTAAAGTCCTCTCGAGTTGAGAAAGCTTGTTAGGTGATTTTTTACTTTTTTGTATCTCTGTATATCAGAACCCCCATTTAGCTCTCACCATCAAGATCACGCAAGCAAAATATTTGTTAGATCGTCTCTAATAGTTATGTGAAAAACTAGATAATATTCAGTGATGCATTGTTTCTCACATCCCGCTTTAAAAAAATGTAAGCTATCTGATATGCAGACAGAATAACCCAATTTTACATTGTTTTGTGCTGAATTACTATCGAATAGCTTTTTACTTGGTATGGACAGGTACATTTCTTTCCACAAATGTTTTTCATTGATGAGTGTTCCTTTCACGGGGGCCATTTTAAGAATCTGATTATAAGAAATATTATGGCTGATTGCAATATTTGGTTGTACGTCAATGTGTATATATATATATATATATATATATATATATATATATATATATATATATATATATATATATATATACATATATATATATATGTATATATATATATGTGTGTGTGTGTGTGTGTGTGTGTGTGTGTGTGTAAAGAGTTTTAAGTCTAATATGACTCGTTCTCGAATTTTAAAAGACATACTATCAATTATTTTGTTCTTGAAGATATGCTTTCATGTTTTAATTGTTCCACGCTCTTCCCCATATGTGGACATGTTTCCCTTAGGCTTTCTAAAGTTATTTATTAATAGTTTTATCCTTTAGGTACTCCAGCAGTTTATATGATCTATACTGTAGTGAGAAATAGATACTTGGAGAACGTATCAATGGCAACCATGATGAAAACAGAGTTGTCAATATATTATAAGAAATATTATGGCTGATTGCAATATGATATGTCAGCAAGGTCTAAAAATATTCATCATCTTTTCTGCTTACAATAATGCGGTTGCTCTGAAAACGTCTGGAACTTGGTCGAAATAGTGTGCAAGTGTCCACCCCTAACGGAAAAATAAAATCATACCCTTTAAAATAATATCTGTCCGTCCTTCTAACCATACACTTCTATATAGTACATTTATTCCAAGCTATGTTCCTGGACGTAAGGATCATTGTAAAGTTTAGTAAGAAACGCTCTTTTTTCTTGGCGAAGCATTATGTTTTTTTAGTTAAGCCATTTTATGTAAGCCGTTATTCGTCTGTTTCCGCGATCTGCAATTATCCTATTCTGTTTTCTCTCTTGTTCTTTAATTTGACGATCGATCCTTAACTGATATTGTTTATGCCAATTATTGAGTGTGGAGAATTTGGAATAGGTGGGACGTGATTGTCCTGACCTTTTTTATGTTCCTGTTTTGTAACGTCTGTACTTTTTCTCCTTTGCAACATTAAGTTTCTGTTCTTCATTTTGTTGTCCTTCTTTTATATATCTTTATTATGAGCATGGTAATGTCAAAAATGTTCGGCTATCTGGCTAAATTGCATTGAAATGTGATATAATTTTCAGTCATCGGATGAACAACGGTCATTCAATTAATTACCTGCTGTTAACTAAGTACTGGGCATCTGTAATTAGCTTCACCACTTTTGTGTTTGACAATTTCGCCCATTATCGCGTCTATAGTAAGCTGCACTGCTTTTGTGTGTGACCAAATCGCCCATCTATACAATTCCCAAATATTGTATTGGCGTATTTACCTTTGGCGTACTATTTACCGTAGTAGCAATATACAGGGCTTCAAAGATGTTGCACTCTATATGTTGTTTTGATTGTAAACATATTTGTTTTCCCTGGATTGCCTAATAGTATACAGAGACTAATCTGGTAGCTCTCCAGTACATAAAAGGATGTACAGTAATATATACAATACACACTGGACGAGAACAGAAGACTAAATTCACAGCTCGCACAGGAATAATACGATTTATGCCTTATAATGGAGACTTACAATTGTGTCATGTATCAAATTAGTAAATACAACATCTGGATTCTGCAATGCATGTCTGAACAG
The DNA here is from genome assembly GCA_964020975.1 of Hermodice carunculata. Lineage (NCBI taxonomy): Eukaryota > Metazoa > Annelida > Polychaeta > Eunicida > Amphinomidae > Hermodice > Hermodice carunculata. The sequence goes on from OZ026618.1 coordinate 8,202,883, forward strand.
CCTCAAATACATGGAATACATTATCGGTGTCAGGCAAATCATCACTATCTTTCAAAAGAATATCTAATAAAATAACTAGAGCATTGAACTATTAGAGTCGGATTTACACCTGGAGCAAGTAAGTGGCACACAGTGTTCAGTAGATTGACCCTTTGCATAGTGAACTTGGGGCAGAACAATAGGTAATGTTTCGTATCTTCTACAGGATTAGAGTATGCATACGTTGAGGCTTGAAGGATACTGACATGATATAGATGGGCATTTAAAACAGAGAAGTTAAGATGGAGCTGCATATGGCATATGTTAAGGAAACGATTTCCATGTTTAAAGTATGATGGCTTTTTTCAACATCTAAGAGTAATAGATTGAATTTAGATTTGAACTGCAGCAGGGAATCGCTGACACGAGCACCAACTCTAAATATGATGAAGTATGATAACAGGTTGATTTATGGTGGATTGGTTTTTCTCAAAGCCAGAGTTTTTAGCAGAAAGTTAATTGTTAAAGGTTAGATACTCATAGAAGATGTTATAAACTAGATGCTCAAGTACTTTACAGAAATTACAGAGGAGTGAAATTGGCCTATAGTTTTCTTTAGACTGTTTCTTACTTCTTTTTAAAAACGGGACACACGTTGGATCTCTTCCAGGGATCTGGGAAATATGAGTTGGATAAGCAGAGGTTGAATAGATCAATAGGAGAATGTGAGATAGAAGGGGCACAGTGTTTAAGAAGGGCGTTGCCTATACCATCAGGACCACAAGCAGTTCTGGTGTTCAGAGACCCAAAATTTTTCCACATCACATACTTGCACTTGAAACATAAACAGGCGGGCCTCAGTCCGGAAGGCAAAGTCCAGCAAGGGCAAAGAATTGTTGTCGTGTGGGGTCTTGCACTGATCAGCAAAATACTTGTTGAATGTCACAGACTTCTCTATGTTGGAAGAAATGTTCCTTTCATCGTCAATAAGAGTTGGAATGTTTTGGTAAAGTTTGGAACCGAGAATAGATTTACTAAGGTTCCACCATCGTTTATCTTCGTATTTGGGTTTCACTGCGAGTCCTGTGTAAACTTTAAGTTTTCAGATCAGGTCACTTGCCAACACTACAGGAAGTTTACGTCAAAAAAAAATATACAAGGGCTTGATGTCACTCTCTTTTTAAAAATAATGCTCTAGGTTCCTTAAGCAACAGCATGATGTTTTTCCAGTCCATGTTGCTGATACAAGTCGAACGTCACATTTTTAGTATTTATTGCTCCTTTGGTAATTGAAAGATGGAAATCTTGTACATATATTTTTAACCATTCAGTGGCTAATTGGTTGTATTTTATATCTGTGTTTAGTTGCTTAAGACTAATCTACAAATTTGTGTCAAAAACTATGCATCCCATTCACTGTAATAAAAAGTATCCTGTCAAGTTGGACAAATTGATATTACTTCTTCAATTGCATTGGATATACAGTTGTCCGTCAACAATGAAGTATACTTGGCATTCTACTCGTTTATACGTACAATAAAGTTTCATGATTTCCAATATGTTTGCAACATGAGTGAAGTATCCATGGCATCCTAGATATTTACACCGACAAGGTACCCCTGCAATACACAGATTTGTTTTGTATTAATGCGTTTTAATATTCATTAGATTTATGGCTCGTTAGGGATTGTTCCAGGAAAGCGTATACATTCCCTAGTAATGCCGACAAATGTTTGCACATGAATTAAATTATCAGACAATGCCAATTAAGACTATTGTATTAATCACGATGCTTCTTCAAAGTGACTGTAGTTTGCGGTGTGTGTACAAAGGCTCATCAGCATGCTCTGAGTGACCCAGATTGTGCACTCATCAACATCGCTCAGTAAATTACACTGAGAATGGGGCAAAACAATTGGGCGGAAAACTGTATGAGATTTGATTTAAACATATTTATTTCATCTTGATCACCAAAATGGTAAAAGAGGAACTAGTTAAGTGGTTTTCTAGTACAAAGAGAAACACATAGAGTGTATACAGAACACACAGTACAGTACAGTGAGAATACTAACAAAAATGCTTCCATTGGAAGGGAAAACACATCGAGGAATAAGATGTTAGGTGTATACAAAGACAATGCAAATATGAATCACTATTGGAAGTGTTTTAGATAAGGTAAGCTATTAAATATAACGGTTTCACCATGAGCAGGCATTTGGATTTAAAATTCGAGCCTTCGGGTCTCTGTAATAAAGATCTGGACTGCATTAATTATACCTTCATTTGAGTCCTTGGGTAAGACTTTGCTACCTTTGGTGAGTCATGTAATCACGACGTCGCTTGCATAATAGGCAATAAGGGTAAGATTTACTCGAGGGGCCAAGAGATGGCCCACAGTGTTCAATAATTTGAGTTTTGAAACTGAATAACGGGGCCAAACTAGAAAATAATAATAAGAATCCTTGTCCAGGGCAGTACAGGTGCAAGAGGGAGAGGGGACAATATTGAATTTGTGAAGATGTGAGTTGAGACTTGAAAATCCAAGGCGTAGTTGGGTAAGACATATATTCAGAAAAATATTTCCATATGAAAAATAGTCAGGTTGAATGTCCACACACAAAAGGGTATTGTTTAATTTAGTTTTAAATATTTCCAGGGATGCTAACTGTCTGATGTCTAAGGGTAGATTATTCCAAAGTTTGATGCTGGATGGGAGGAAAGAATTGCCAAAACGTTTAGTTTTGAATTGAGTCTGTTTAATATCAGAACGATTTTTCATGTTGAGATTAGCTATGCACGTGAGATCCTCATGTATGAGTTCACACAGGTACTGAGGTGTAATTTTGTGTAATATTTTATAAAAACAGAACTAGGCATTTGGTATTTCCGCCGGACAGAGAGAATTTGCCAACCCAGGTCACTGAGAAGAAAAAAACAGGGTCTTTGGCGTAAGGCAACAGTACTTATTCTTGCAGCTTCGCATTGTTCAGCTTCAAGAGAATTTAAAAAGGCCGACAGTACAGCTATCAAATATAATACTTCCGTATTTGAGTATTGGCCGCACCAATGTTGAATATAGCCGTAGCAGAGTTTTGCGAGAAAGCTTGTATTTAAGTCGGTGAAGTAAAGCAAGTCGTTGATTGGCCTTGTTGATGATGGATAATGTGGGAATGCAAAGTAACGTTTGCGGTCAAAGTAATTCCTAAATGTGTATGTTGATGTACTTTGGGTATAGCAGTGGCTCCATGGTAAATTGTAGAATTGTCTTGTTTGTTATTCTTAGGGGAAAAAAGGATAGCAACTGATTTGATGGCATTAAATATGACACACCATAACCTAACCCAAACATTAATTCTACCAAAGTTGGTATCTATTCTTTCAGCAGATGTAAAAGGGTTATGGACGATCTCCAGTACACTGGCATCATCCGCAAATAATTTAATGTTGCATGTTATATCATCAGTTGTGTCATCTATATATACCAAAAAAAGAAGGGCACCTAGGATAGAACCTTGAAGTACGCCGGCCTTGACTGATAACCAGGCAGAAGATTGACCACATATAGAAATGCACTGGAAGCGGTTCGGAAGGTAACTCTCTATAAATTGTACAATGGGATCCGAGAAACCAGGTCGCCTCATTTTGAAAAGGAAGCTGTTGTGCCATATTTTATCGAACGCTTTTGATATGTCTTGAAAAACCATGGGCGCTTCTTTACCCAGTTCTAGGCCATTGTATATATTATGAAGAATAGAGACATGTTGATTGATAGTTGAGTTTCTTAAATCCAGATTTTTTTTTTGCAGTAGGTGAGTCGTTTTTGATCAAGTACTCTTAGAATATATTGTACACTAATCGTTCAAAAACCTTTGAAACGTTACATAGGAGAGAAATTGGTCTATAGTTTTCTTTTCGTTGCTTGTTATTTTTGTTTTTTTAAACAGGACATAAGTTGGACTTGTTCCAGGGGGCCGGGAATTGTGACCTTAAGAGAGAAGCATTAAATGATAGTGCAAGAAAGACAAAGACCAAAACAAACCCCGCCCACACAAACCCACAAAAAGACCCAGACAAGACCCACACACACCCACCAAAAGCCCACACAGGTCCCACAAAGACCCCCACATGCCCACCTAGACACACAAATGACGCACACAAGACCCACCAAACACCTATACAAATACACACTGGACATACACACACCTCCACAGGTCTTCACTAGCACCCACACAGACCACCATATACCAGCACAGCAAAGAAAACAGCATATTAAACAACACAGTAACATTCAGAAGAGGGGGTTAACAGCGTATTATGGTAAAGGAACATCACGTTACCAGTATTACATATAAGAACCATTAAATCACATAAATATTCTAAAAAAGTGTGGATTTAACTGTAAAAAATTCAAAATAAGGAAAAAGTTACGAAAGATAAAAAAAACGTCTTAAGTGTGAAAAATGTACTGAAAAATTACGAAAGGAATCATTTAGATACGAAAACAACTATGACAGAATATTCAAGTTCAGAACAAAAAAGTACACAAACTATGTGAGTATATTAATCAATTGGGGGATAATTCACAGACAATAACAAGAATTGGAAGAAACGAAAAACTAAATTACAAATTGACATTAATATTTGAAAAGTTAAGATAACTGACCCAACAATTAAGAAGGTTACACTAAAGCCATGAAATTATTCAAACAGGCGTTGAAAAATGACACAAATGATAACAGACAAGGGCATCAAATTTAAAAACAAAAATAAATAAACATTTCAAATTTTTAATGAAAGTAATACATTATGAATAAAAGATGAAAACTTACACCACAAAAAAAAAAGAAAAATATATCACTAAAACTATGAAATGGTTAAAAAAAATAAGTAAGAATTCCAAATTTACATCAAAAATTCAAAATTTCCAAATTGGCATCAAAATTACAAAGAAGTACATTGGATGTGATAAAATTGCATAAAATATTGCAAACTTACATAGAAGTCCTAACATACAGATAATGAAAATTAAACAAAAGATAAAACAAAATGTTAAATGCATTGAAAAAAAAATGACAAGCAAAATTACGAATTGACCTTTAAGTTTGAAAAATTAAGATACTTTTAACATAAAAAAGTTTGCAGAGAAATAAGAATAATACATTACATACAATGAAAAAAATACATACAAAATTACAACTTGCAAGAAAAGTGTGATACATTGTTAAAAATCTAAAATATAAAAAATAAAAATTGCAAGAATATATGCTTAAACAAGAGGCCCGTGGGCCTAATGCTCTGATGGCAACAAGGCTATATTGCTCCTGTTCACTTCTAATCATATAAAGCTTATGTACATTGAATGTTAAAACTTTCCACCAGATGGAACTTTGCTCCACATGTAATTTTAGCTTTTCATTGTTACTTTTGAAGATTTTTTTGTACCTTTAGTAGTTGTTGTGCAATTAAAAAAATGTTTATTACATTGTTTTTATAAATTTGTGAACTGTGTAGCATTTCGTTAGTTTGCTTACAAATTCTAGATAGTATCCCATACGTTCTTGTAACAATTCTTGCCCTATATGCAAATAATTATAACTTTTCAAAATAAAATGTCCATTTGTAATTTTGTTGTCTGTTTTATCAATGCTTTTAATACTTTGTTTTATCTTTTGTTATATTTACCTTTTCTGTATATGTTGGAACTTCAAGGTAATTTTGTAATGATTTATGTACTTTTAATAACATTCAATGTGCTTTTTGGTAATTTTGATGTAATTTTGAAAACTCTGATTTTTTTAATTTAAAATTTGGAAATTTTGTATATCATTTTGTGAATCATTTCATAGTTTTAGTGATATATCTTAAATTTTTTTGGTGTAATTTCTGATCTTTTAATCAGTATTTGTTACTTTCATTTAACATTTTAATTTTTTTATTTAACTTTTTTCCCATTTCATACAATAGGCAAGGTCAAGGAGCCCTGCCTAAAAGAGGGCACTACAGTCCCTGGAGGGCTACGATTGTGTATTCCCATTACTTTACATTGTAATTTGCAACTAAATAACTTTAAAAAAAACATAGAGACGCCAAATTTCGCACAGTAAATCTACATGTGTAACTGAATACATCACAATAATCATATTACCACAGCTACTAAAGTGACCAGTCTATTTAAGGTTACATTAACATGCAAACCAATGGGAATACACAGCTCTAGCCCTCCAAGTTTTTGTGTATTCGGTTGTGTATTAGGGCGAATATACACTTCGGAGCTAACTCTGACCTTTCCTATTCTCTGTTATCATTTATCTAATTTTTCAACACCTGTTTGAATAATTTCATGGTTAAAGTGTAACGTTCTTAATTGTTGTGTGAGTTATTTTACCTAATCATGTTAATTTTCAGAAAATGCTATATTGAATTGACACATTGATCATAAAAATTGGCTGAGAAAAAGTGAACTTATGCATCCATTTTTTACTATGAAGCAAAGGAAACTGGACACAGGCAGCTGCTCTGGCAATTAAGATATTAAGAGAAAGTGACAAACAAGCACGCCCAGAGTGTGTGTGCAGTGATAAGCGTCTGGCTTCAAAGAGTTTTGGACTTGGGTAGGGAAAAGAGAAATGAGGGTAAAAACTCAATTTTTATGGTAGCTGAGGTGTACACATCATGGGTACCTATTATGTAATACTGGTGATATTTTATGTTCATTTATTTTAATTTGCTGTTCAAACGGTCCTACGAATGTAACTGTGCTGTTTAATATGCTGTTTTCCGAGTGGTTCTGTGCTGGTACATGGTGATCTCTATCTTTGAAGCCTTTTTACTTATTTTGAATTTTTCACACTTAACGTTTTTTTGTTTGTTTTTTTAGAATACTTATGTGAGTTAGTTATGGTACTTATATGTAATACTGGGGATATTCTATGTTCATTTATCATAATATGCCGTTCAAACCGTGCTAGGAATGTTTAATATGCTGTTGTCTGTGCAGGTCGGTGCTACTATTGGTGGTCCCTATGGGTGCTAGTGGTGGTGTGTGCAGGTGTGTCTGGGTCTAATGTGTCTATGTGTAGGTGTTTTGTGGATTTTATGTGGATGTAGTGTGAGTCTTTTGTGGGACTCTTTTATTTGGTGTGGGTGTTTTGTGGGACTGGGTTTTCGTTGGTCTTGTGTAGGTCTAGTGTGGATCTTACGTGGGTCTTTAATGGGTCCTGTATGGGTCTTAAAGGATCTGTCTGGGTCGTGTGTGGGTCTTTGTGGTCTGTGTGGGTCATTTCTGGGTCTTTCTGGGCCTAGTATGGGTCTTGTGTGGATCTGTGTGGAAGGTTTTGTGGGCCTGTCTGGGTCTTTTGTGGGACTGCATGGGTCTTTTGTGGGCCTTGTGTTGGTTTAGTGTGGGTTTTTGTGGGTTTCATGTGGCCCTGTGTGGGTTTTTGGGGGTGTAGTTAAGGTCTTGTGTGGACAGATTGACAAATTCCTCGAGCATTTTGCAGGGGTTTTGTGGACTGTATTTCCAGACTTCGAAAAGGATTGAGTTCATTGAAGGAAACTGTTAAGAGTCATGCAATGCTATGTTTGCTGTACTGAACTGCATGCTGACAGTCAGTGTATCTGCATTAATCCTGGCTCGAGTTTTTTTCCCGCTAGATGTCAGCCTTTGTGAATAACGGCGCAAGTGTAAATCAGCTTTGCCCAAGATATTGTGAAAATCTAATAATGGCATAAACCACTGCCCTCTTTCCAAAGGTTTCCCACATTGTTTTTTGTACGCAGCCCTGAGCAAGACATATTATCATTACAAGAATCTCACAACAATGTCTGAGACAGCTGTTATCTTGATAAATCAATTTGTCAATTAGCTTCATTTATTTCTTAGGCCTATTGTCAATTTTCTACTCATCTGCAGTCATAAATAACAGACAGGTTTCATTTAAAATCCCCTATTCTTTTTTCATACCAACTGACCTCATAAAACCACCATCTGGGCCGGTCATGCAAATGACTTTCATAATGATAGGGACCCAGACAGAATTGAGGAAATCCATATGATGACACCCAGTGCACTTGAAAACTGACCCTCTGTGATCCCAAATACTTTGCACCCCATGACCGCACTATAACGGACCCTCCATGACACCAATACCTTGCCCCCCCCCCTGACTCCAAATACCTGACCTTCCATGTCCCCGAATACCTTGCATCCCCATGACATTAGCCCTGTAACCTGATACACGGCCGCCATTATAAACTAGGGTGTATATGGGCCCCTGTGCTTTTAGTGTCCTTCTCATACAGTTTTCCCTCCAATTCTTTTACCCCGTACTAGGTGTGATTCACTGGGCGATGTTGATGAGTGCACACTCTGGGCCACTCAGAGCAGGCTGACGAGCTTTTGAGCTTTTGGCTGTACAGACACCACAAACTACAGCCACTTAGAAGCAGCATTCTGATTATGTCTTAATTTGCACTGTCTGATATTTTACCTTATGTGGAAATATTCATCAGCATTACTCAGGAATGTATACGCTTTCCTAGAGCAATCCCTAAAGAGCCATGAATCTCATGAATAATGAAACATTTTGATGCTCAGCGGCAGTGTTGTATTCCACCAACACACACACACACACACACACATGCGCGCGCACGTGCACACACACACACACACGCACACACACACAAGAATCTGTGTATTGCAGAGATACCTTGTTGACAATGTCAATATTTGGGATGCCATGGGATACTTTATTTATGGTAAAAACATAGGATATCAGGGATACTTTACTTATGGTAAAAACACAGGATATCAGGGATACTTTACTTTTGGTAAAAAGATAGGATATTAGGGATACTTTACTTATGGTAAAAACATAGGGTATCAGGGATACTTTACTTTTGGTAAAAACATAGGATATCAGGGATACTTTACTTATGGTAAAAACATAGGATGTCAGGGATACTTTACTTTTGGTAAAAACATAGGATATCAGGGATACTTTATTTATGGTAAAAACATAGGATGTCAGGGATACTTTACTTAACGTATAAATATGTAGAATGCCAGGAATACTTCATTGTTGATGGACAACTGTATATCGGTGGTGATTGAAGTAGTAATATCAATTTGTCCAACTTGAATTAGATGACGTCTCTTTGCAACTTACCCAGATAACTGAGGATGTGTTGATATTACCATGCTAATACTGAAGCTGATATATATGTTGACATTATTATGAATCAGTTGATGTAGCTGCCTTGACACGAGGTCTGATAGTTATATAGTGATTTTGCTTGTACGTGGAAAACAGCTTCTCACATATACCTGGTAAAGTGATTAATGGGTTATCTCAGCTCCTACGACCTTGTAATATTGCGTTAATAGGTCAGAAGCACACTCAAGTCAAAAAGTTTGCTTAACTTAAAATATTTGTTCAACAAGAAAAAAATACTCCCTCTGAGCTTCTTTACTGCTATGGGGGTTTTAGCCTCTTTATTCAGTAATGGAAAAACTATTCCAAATATAACATGGAAAGAAGGATTACCAAGAAGCGATGACATTTAACAATTTGGGGTGGGTGCTGAAGATAGAATTATTGTACTTGATGACCTTGCAATCCAATTAATGCAATTAATGCAGAGCATGGACATTCTGCTATTTGTCACACAGCACATGTATTACAAACGCGTTTGCACCATCAGTCAGTCAACACCTGTATATGCCAGAAAGGTATTTAAGGACAAATGCAGTAAATATGCAGCATATGTGTCTCTTCAGATACCTTTGTGATGGTTTACAGATGGCCCATTTTGGCAGTCAGTTATTTCCAGGACAATCTGAGAGACTGCTCGAAGCTCACAAAAATGCAACTCAACACAAAAATCAGTATATACTAATTGATTTCTCTCCTACTCTATCCAGTGAGGATCTTCGCTTAAAAAGCTGTACACGTCCTTCTGAGCAGTGTGTTATGAGTTTATGTTCCCCGCTAGGTTACTGTCAGTGTCTGTATAATATAAATGACGGTGTTGTCTGTCGTAATTGTGCGTAGTCACTGATGATAACTTCAGGCAAATGGGAGGATACTATTTATGTCTGGTAGGGTAGTACGGGAAAATACATTCATAAAACAGCTAAGACACACAAAGAAAACAAAGTTTCTAGAGAGACACTCATTTCTTTAAATATGATAATGCAATTGTGAACAAGCATCATGTAGCGGCAGCATGCAAACCAAGTATAGTTTGTTTGCAATCAGCTTCACTGTGTGCTATCAGCGCTGCTAAACTTGCACCAAGATGGTCATTTTTACACCAGAGCAGTCTCTTTAGGTATCTTGTTAATGACCAAAAGCAGCGTAAATATTATAAGCATACTTAAAGGTCAGTGTGCAAGTGGTAAAAACTACTCATTTAAGCACAGGCGTGATTAATGTCGGATCAATGTTGTAGTACCTAATGGAATGCAAATGGCGTGAGTGAAACTTCACATGCCGAGTGGCACCCCCTTCTGGCCTATTTCTAAACAATTGAGCCAAATTTTTTGCTCTCTGTGATCTACGTTGCATTGGTAAGTGTATTATGAGTATTCTCATATCACGAGGTTTAAATTGCTGTTTTTCCCATTTACAAGAACGCCCTCTTACACAATATTGGATAACGCTAGCATACGTTTGGCGTGCATTTTTGTAAATTGTAAATGTAAGGAGAACACATTCAGTGGAAAAAGTACCCATATCTCTTACGCTCTTTCCAAAATATTAACCCTTTTACAGTGGAACATAGGCAAAGCTGTTGCCTTACAAAACTTTAATTATTGAACTTTTAGTTGTAGGCCATTCCTTCATTAGAAGACTGTATGGATATGTATCATCCCCCTCTCTTCCTGAACAGTCACCTTTCACATTGCAGGAATTTCCGGAACCCCAGATCATATGGGACTACAGGGGTGGTAGGAATATCAGGGACCTGCGTGAAGAAAGCGTACGAACCAGAGAACGCAGGTATATGATGAGGTGCTGCCCAGATTATGTTTATGTGGAAATAGGCAGCAACGATGCCATGAAAATGACATATGAGGGCGCATATAAGCTTGGTTCAGAGCTGGTTGATAATTTACACTGGATCTCCTTACAACCTGACGTAAAAGGTGTAGGAGGGGGTCAAATCCTACCAAGATGGCCAGATATTTGAACAACAATTCCAGACCTGGCCAAGAATGGTTATAACCTTTACCTTGCCATGTTCAACAGGCGTCGCAAAAGGGTCACCAAGTAGTTTATCAACTCACATCAACAGGTAAGGTAAAAAATGTCTGCCACAAGAAATTGCAATAGGGTGGTCTAGAAAAAGATGGAGTTCACCCTAAAATACAGCTATGTGACAGTACTGGTGGTCAATAAGGGAGTAGGTATGCAACTTTTGAAATACAACCCGTGAAGATTCAGGTAATGATACTGATTCTAACATAGAAATACTTCTCCATTAGCTGTACCATTGAAAGTGGACAGACAGGTGCAATGACCAATATGGGTATCATGTAACAAGGTATGTGCATTAATACATTCATTATAGTTCTGTGGATAATATTTTGATAATAATAAAATAAATACGTTATGCTGGCACATGCACTGTAGGGCCCCATAGGCATTGCTGCCATATATACACCTGAGAAGTATATCAGGATGTTTTGTGGGTATGACAAGTATGTTTTGCGCTCATGGGTGCCTGTCGGGTATGAAAGGAAGCATAGCATGCCTGACAGGTATGTCAGGTATTGTATAAGTTGCATGATAGGTATATCAGGATTACAATTGTTTGCAGTCTGTTGGTATCACATACTAACAGACTTAGGTGTGCCATGATGGTTTACATATGTGTTTACGTATTTCCCTGTGTGTATGTGTATGTACCTGTTCACGTCTCTGTCTGTCTGTCTGTCTGTCTGTCTGTCTCTCTCTCTCTCTCTCTCTCTCTCTCTCTCTCTCTCTCTCTCTCTCTCTCTCTCTCTCTCTCTCTCTCTCTCTCTCTATATATATATATATATATATATATATATATATATGTTTCCTTCACCCACTAGACTGGATTACAAAATTTTGCGTGGCGGTGTCATTAGTCTCCTGAGGCCTTTGGTCAACAAGTTGTCATTTGCCAATTTTCACATTCTTTCTGGTCTGGTAATATTCTACACACCTAGCCTTACACTTACCTTGGCATGAATATTTAGAAGAGAACTTTCACATTAACAGCTATGTGTATAAGCATACATTGTCTACACACTGGGGTATATAAACCAAACCAAATCGGAATTCAATTTGGATGGTACACATATATATGCTGCTGATAACAAGGAAAAAAAATGTTACACACATTAATTTCTAACTGTCTATTTAAGGCGTCAACCTGCCTTTACATGAGCATGCAGGGCTATATAGCATAAGTAACTAACTTAATGACTAAATAAATATATATGTATGTATGTACGTATGTATGCATGCATGCATGCATGCATGCATGTATGTATGTATGTATGTATGTATATATGTATATATACATGTATACATACATATATATGTTTATATATGTATATATATATATATACATGTATATATATATATATATATATATATATATATATATATATATATATATATATATATATATATATATATATATATATATATTAACATGGCTGCTCCTCCACAAATGATGTGTCACTGTTTAATTATTTGGTATGTATGAAAAGGCAGTGAGAGTTGTGAAAGAAATGATATTTCAATAACTGCAAAAACACTAAATATTGGCATTTGCAGAGGTGGTGATGAACTTATGAAAATGATTGATTGCATTGGCAAAGGATAAACTGCAGAGATTATTTCGATATAAAAGACATCTTCGTATTTAGGGTCATCAGATAAAAGTCCCTGGGAACACAGACGAGAGGTGGCATTGAAACGTGCGCAATTATTGAGCATAGGTAAAAGACCAGTGAATGAAAATAAATCAATAGCATGACTTTAAACTAGATAGATAGATATACTTTATTTATCCTGGCTAAAAACACAACAAGCAAAAAGCTTGTTTACATTGTGGCCCAGCGGTCATGAAATTGGAATACAGTCATAGATGAATGTAGATGCAATGGAAGTCTTACAGCAATATATTGAGGAAAAATATATGCTAAGTTAAATTAAAAGATTAAGCCAGTGTTAGATAAATACAGAAAGTGTTACAGCAATAAATTAAGTAAAATAGAAAATAGTTACGTTAACAGATAAAAAAAGTCTTAAATAACACACATGGTACTACGTTCTAAGTTTGTGTTTTAAAACCAGCTTCTTAAAAGACTGCAGGGTGTTTGCTTGACGAACCTGATTCGGTAAAACGCTCCATGAATTGGGTCCTTTGTAATAAAAGCTTCTTTTAAAAATTTCACATTTAGGTCTTGTTAAAAAGTATTAGAGGAGAAACGTTGTGTTGGCTCCAAACACATAGTACCTCCATTGCCTCAAAGACATATAAAAGAAGGACAATCAAAGCGAAAAACAGAAAGTAAATGTTGAAAAGGAGAAGAGTACAGAAGTTAAAAAAACTGGAAGAAAAAAAGGGAAGGACAATCACAACCCACCTGTTCCAAGATCTCTGCACACAATAATTGGCATTAAGAATAGCAGTAAAGGGTCAACTTTAAAATTAAAGAAAAAGGTACAAAATTGAACAGGATAATTGCAAATCACAGAAATATACAGATGACGGGAGACATGTCCTGTGAAGTTGATTCCAAGTTCAAACAAGCTTTATGTCATTAAAGCTCTTGTATATAGTGTTGAAAGGGGCATTTGATCAAGAAAAATCCTGATTGCAGGGTGAATTATTTTACAAAAATCTATACTCAGCGATGATGGCCACAGATCCTCATTATGGAACAAATCCATGTTTATCCCGATGTGGACAGTTCATGAGAGAAAGTCAAGACTGTGATATGACTGGATATTTAGGATTAGAGTCTACTGGGACTGCATATCATTTGCTTAATAATATGGAGGTCCAATTGAAGTTAAGGCCATCTAAATCTATATTTAAATTGATATAACTGCTAATCCAGATTCAAGGTGCCAAACTATCATTACAAACATAAAATTCGAGTCTGCAACGAGCCTTTTACCTAGCCTGCTAATGGCTCACCTGACAACATTAGACAAAGGTAAGTATGCGCTTTATCCCTTTAACAAAAGTGACATGAAGCATTACACTTTCCCCTCGGTAAATACCTGCCTTTTGCACTATTCGATGTTTCTCTGATTGTTTGGTTGGAATTTTTGAGTGTGAGTTAGACGTAACTGAACCATTTGAGAACCAAATGTTATCCAGATTACATTTTAGACACTCTATGTTATATAGAAGTTCGAATATATTTATTCACCTGGAACATTACAGTCATATATGCAGAGTGGTGAAACAGAATATGTTTGGCAGATTCACCTGAGCCACTAGTACGGTTGGAGGCATAAAAAAGATTGTTGTCGAACAACTGCTTATAAAATGAAGTGGCTAATTAAATGAAGTGGACTCCTTGCTCAATTGCACAGATTCAAAGTATATCAATCTGTATTTTAAATTGTCCTGAGTAAAACACTTGTTAGCTAACATGGTAACAACGAATTGTTTCTGTAGTAAAAGTAAACAGTGTGGTAATGATATTATGACAGGTTGTCACATGCTATCATTTATTCCCCTATTTATATCCTCTGAGATGCATATATACTGATCAAGCATTATCATTTGAACTGCTGTCGAAAGTGGTGCAAACAAGACCATATGAAAATAAATTAAGAGAAATTAAAGTGCAGTGCTTTGGCTGCCCCCAAGGTTGAGTTGGACTGGATATTCGGAGAACCTCACTCGATCATGCATGTAAATCTATGTATATCACTGAGACACACTAAAAACACAAAAATGTGAAGGAAGCAGTGTTGCTCTATATCATTCCTTTGGAACTCTGTGATTCTGAAAATTGTTTTATGCATGATGGTTATCTATGGTAATTCTGTGGTTAACTACTTAACAGTAATTTCGCTCGTATGTTATTAGAACTAAAGGGTGCTATTTCTATACTTAACTTTTATTGATACTTAAGACTTGCTTGCCTATAAAGGTTTGTGATGATCATTGTGTAAACTTTTATTGATACTTAAGACTTGCTTGCTTATAAAGGTTTATGATGATCATTGTGTAAACTTTTATTGATACTTAAGACTTGCTTGCCTATAAAGGTTTATGATGATCATTGTGTAAACTTCGCATAAGACTGGAGTCTCGAACCAGCATATCATAGGCCCCGGTAGAGGTTCTGATGGTTTGTATTGACTCTTTAAATTTATTTACTTCCAAACCAGAGCACATTGATCTCTGTAGCACAGGGGAGGTGAAGGAATGACAGAGACAGAAAAGTTGTGTTCTGGCACATGACATAGTCTTTATTTACCCATCATATCTGATTGGACTGATCTTCGATTAGTATGTGCAGTCTTTTTGTGTTTAATAGGTCACGGAAGCAGGGACAGGGTAAGGGTGGGTGCAGTATAGACATGTTCACTTTGATCTCTCACCTGGATACATATTTAAAACAGAGCCACCTGTTATGAGATCCAAATAAAATTCAGCTGTCATGCAAAATTTTATTTCATTTTTACACTCCTGAAGAAATTATTTAATTTCACTGAACGTGACTCATGACTACATCCATACGATCACCTGCAGAGACCTATTGTTGAGCGTCAAAGTGTGTATATAGGCAGTGATAGAGGGGAATATGGACTTTCATAACAGTGGCCTCAAAATACAATTTAATGGTCTTAAATTGGTTTCATAGGGATACTATGTAAATGTCAGAGAACTATATCTTCGTTACCATTTAAATAGAAAGCACCTAATATTTTTGTTTACAGTGGTGCTTCTTTGGCCAAAATCACTCAACTGAAACCATTTGTATGTATAGGCTTCTGCAATGCTGGGGTTAATGTGTTACAATTGCAAAAAGACAATCTAGTTCAAATAATAAATTGATTATATACTCTTTAAACGCAGGTGCAACTGAGTAAAAAAGTTAAAGTCATTTTATATTTGCAATATATTTTCCTGCATTAGTACAGATATCAGTTAACCCATGACGTATCTTCATTCGCACACCATCATCATCATTAATACCTTGGGACAGGTTCAGATATGTAAGCCCACAATTGATAGGCATGTCCTCTGGTACAACTTTTGTAAAAATTTTTATAATTGCCATTCAACAAAACCACTGGTACTGTGAATAGCCTGAATCCAGAGTACAAACACACCAACCAACTCGCCAAGTATGTTTTGCAGTCTAATAATGTGTTTAATTCGCAGCGTGTATGTGCTAAAGCTATGGATGGTAGAAAACAAAGATAACATGAAATATCATATGATTTTTTATCATTTGTATATATATATATATATATATATATATATATATATATATATATATATATATATATATATATATATATATATATATATATATATATCATAAATATGAATGAAGCTCAGGAGAAATACCACATGTCAAACTTGTGACCATGACAATGGAAATAAGTATATTCTGTTGACTGTTATAGATATTACATACAAATTCACATTGGTCTTTTTTTGCAGCTTGCAATACTGGGGGTGCTGCAGTTTGCTGTGAATGTTGATTGTGTAGACATAGATTTCTTTCTGTTAAGGTGGAAATCACGAAACCTGCTTTCCGGCTATGTTGATTAAGAGTGCACCTCCATTCGTTAAGTCAAATATATATTCTTGTTCCACAGCTGGCCTAAATTAAGCTTTTTACCAAACCGAGGTACTCCTGGCTGAGTGCAAATCTTTCATCCCGTCAAATCCTTAGTATTAACTGACGCAATCGACTTACTTAGCTAGGTATAGACAGAAATGCAAATATTTTGTCATATAAACTTAAATATGTTGATTGGAATGTTGGTACAGTTTATTCTTGATGTTGCCGGACATGTTGCCTTGGTAAAATTTATCTTCATGTCATTCCCAGTAGCCTCTCGTGGTGATCTTTAGCCAGCTCTATTTTGGTCTAGTTTGTTCATATTTAAGCCATGCAAAAATTGAAGTGATAAAAAGGCCCACAAGCGCAGGGTGCACCTGGGCGTGTAGAGGAACAGTATGACCATGAGGTGAAGCATCAGTTCTCTGCATTATGGTTAGAGTCCCCAATGCCAATAGAACGAAGCACAACTTCTGCAGGCGCATTGTTATCGTTGAACTGCAAGAAAAATATTTCATCCCTTTTAATTTCCTTTGAGTCACATTTAATTACATCTGATGGTCAAAACTGTTTTGAACATGCATTTTTTTCTTCAACATTTTGTTGCTATTTTTATGCAGGAGTTTAATTTTGTTTCCTTACTAGCTGATTTCTGTTCTCCTCAACACTTGTATAGCGTGAAGGAGAAAGAAGAAAAAGAAAAAAGAGCAAGAGAAAGAGCAAGAGAAAGAGGAAGAGGGTGAAAAAAAGGCTGCACAAAGTGATTTCATCTCATTTAAATTGCTTAATTGGCATGTGAACGGAAGAAGAATTCAAATCCATGTAGGTTTTTAAAAGCAAAGAGTGAAGATCATCATTTTAAAATAAAGGCTAAAAGCTTCGGTTCCTCTAACTAGATATATTACATATGAACATACAAAGGCCGTCTAAAATCGTTATTTCCATTACACTATATGAAATTCCATTTTTTGTCCAAAATCATTGGAACATGTTGAACCCTTAAAGGTTTTATTTCGATTTTATAGTTATGTCCAACTTTAGCTCTATTTCCACACAAACGCTTTTCTATTGTCCACAAGTAATGTATTGCACATTTGGTTGAAAAAATAAATAAGAAAAGGAAGAAGAAGAAGAAAATGAAGAATAAAGAGCAGGAGGAGGAGAGGAACTAAGAAAAGCTCGGCATATTTTCCTAAAAGATAATCAACGGACAAAATTAATTTAGCCAGGTGTTTTCAATTAATAAACCAGTAAACGAAAAAACAATTGACATGTATTTCTCTGGTACAAAGTACAATGCAGCGATCAACATTTTAAAATAAAATAACGAATCTTAACCTGTATATTTCCCCGTATATTGTATTTGTGTCATTTTTCCCAGGACCACTTCCCAGTATTCATTACCCTTTTCCGCTGTCCGAACTCTTTACTGTCCATAAGCTAACCTTTCCCTGTCTAGCTTATATACATATGGAAGTACTATTGTCCATATTGCACACGTTCCTCTGTAAAATTTTGACATAGGTTGTATTAGCCCAAATAAAGTAAAGGGTCTTCCGCGGGTAACTACTCAACATGTTTCGAAGCCTTTTACCCACAGTGTCTCTCTGCGTAGCAGCTCCTTGTCTAAGCTAAATATTCAGCAAAGACAACCCACATAATAATGCATAGATATGAACGTAGCAAATGATGAATTAGCTAAATACTTGAAGTTTTGCTTATAAATGCAGAGCTTCATTATGAAAGAAGAATACCTGTCAAACAAACCATAATTACTAAATTTGTATAGTACAGGTTCAGAACAATTTGACTCACCCCTGAACCAATATGTAACCTTTCTGGTTGGGCAACTTATCATAGTTAAACCACCGGCCAGTGTTTAACTGAAGTGGAAACAAGCTGGGGCATTATATTCAGTCCCGGTGATTTTAAAATAAAAAAATTGCAGCTAGACCACCTGCACAAACCAACGGAAATCCTAAAAGGACTGCGACAATATACATCCTGTACCAGAAATGTAAAACAAACACCATGATGACACTTACCCCTCAAACAATTAAGATATATTTTACTGCCAAATCTGCGTCAATATATCAATGTAATGTGTCACGTTTGTCACATTTGAGAAAGAACTGTCAATTTTGAGTATTTTTTAATATTGATTAAATGTGCATTTAGGCATGCCAGAAAGTCATGAAAGTCATTAGCATTTATGCCAAAAACATGTTATCATAATACTTTTTTCTTAACATGATTTTAAGTACAATTAGGCAAACATGTAACGTATAAAATTACTAACACCCTGAAAAGGCAACAATCTTTAGGGTAACCTCAATGTAAAGAACGTTAACGATACAGAGCTTTGGCATATGGACAGCGCCTCTATATTATTTAACTCATCAGCTTTGGCATGAATGCTGAATGGATCTCGACATGGTTAACCTTATTTTTGGTGCACTTCAAAGTTTTACACATGTATTTTGAAAAGCTAATAAATCTACAAACTTATGCCTCTAAGCCACACAAAATGCAAGTGTTAATTTGACAAGTTTTCAAAAATATTTTCCTTGAATTTTTCCATGAATTTTGCTGTCCTGTCTATATTTATTGGCCCCTGTTTCTGATTAAAAAAGAATGAAAAGAAGCCCTGTATATTGAATAATTGATGTGTCGCATAGGAAGGGTCCTACTGTACTCTGGCTACATAAAAATGTTGTTACCCTGTCTAAACATACTTGTTTATTTTGACCATGTACTACTTATCTTCAGTATCATATTACCTTTGTATTTTTTACACATTTAATGAATGTATATATATATATATATATATATATATATATATATATATATATATATATATATATATACATATATACATACATTTAACAATAGAAAAGAAAACATTGTTTTTTTGCGAGCGCATGTATAATTGCATAAAAACATACGAAAAATTGTGAATACAAATTAACTTCAAACAGAATAAATACTTTCACACTTATCTTTGATTATTCAGATGATTTTTGTTGATCAAAAGAGAACTGCGTGCACAAGTACTGACCTTGTTTATCTACTGCAAAAAACCCCTCCAATTTACCAAATGAAGAAAACCTTTTCTTGCAGGTCTTCGAGTTGTCCAAACGCACCTTGCAGACGAGAATGCAAGAATGAGGCCATCTAAAGATACTTTTATAGAGCCATGGCTACGGAATCTTTCAAGATTTTGAAAGTGAATATTTGCATTCTTGTCATACTTTGGATTCAGGAATGTCAATGTGCAGGTATTTGTAATTATTGTTCAGACTGACCCTCAATGGCAAATTTGACCAACATGATACACATGTATGTAAGGCATGCTGTGTCATCTAGATAATAAATCCATGCAAATGAGTACTTGGTGTCATTATTGCACATAAAATGTTACACTCGTTATCATTCCTGTGGTACATATGAAATGAAATTCTGTCCTTAACATGGAGGAGAGTGAGGGTAAACACACATGAACGCCTAAGAAATACACAAAACCCAAAATGCTGTCTGCTGCATTCAAAGAATTCAAGGAAAATCATTCGAAAATTTGTCCAATTTACACTTATATTCAGTGTGGCTTAGAAGTATCATTTTTCGGATTAGTTAGCATTTTCAAAATACATGTACAGAACTTTGAAGTGCACCAAGCAATAAGGCCATTCCCAAATTATGCATGCGTGAGGAGTATGTTTTTGGTTTTTTACTTCACTTAAAAAGGCCTCTTGTGTCCCCCTTGATATCATAGCAGCAGACATTAGTATGGGTATTATGTATCTCTTAGGTATTCTCGTATGTTAACCCTCAGTCTCCTTCTAGTGAAGGACAATATTTCAATTTATATGTACCACAGGGACAATAACGAGTATAGCATTCTTATGTGCGCTAAACACTCCAAGGATCCATTTGTATGCATTTATTATGTAGATTACAAGGCATGCCCTATATACATATATATCTTAATACGTGTGATGGTCCAAAGTTCCTTTGGGGGTCGGTCTGAACAATATCAAAAATGCCTGCACATTGGCATCCATTTTCCAAAGTCTGTCCAAAATGCAAATATTAGCTTCCGCAAGGTATAACAGATTTCGTACATAAGGGACGGATCTATAAAAGTAACATTACGTGCCCTGATTCTCCCATTCTCGTCTGTCAGGTGTGTTTGGACAACCTGAAGACCTGGAGTGAGATATTTTCTTCCTTGTAAGTATGTGTAAAATATCACTTTATTCATAAAATAAAGGAGTATATGTACATATATTGACAGCTAATGCTACCAAGCCCAGAAGCCACGTGTCGGTGAAAACAGCATGCAGGGCAAATGTACCGTCAAAAAAAAAAAAAAAAAAAGTTTTAAAATTAAAATTTCAGAGCATAACATACAAATACGTGGTGGTGGTTATTAAAATGTCCAATGTAGAATGTCCAATAAAATCAGTACAACTTGCAGTATCACAGATTGTCCATAGGTTATGCATAAATAAAAGAAACATGATGATTGTGAGTACATGTGCTATGGCACCTGGTATGTGGGTCGCCAGCCACTACCACTGCCACGTTCCACAGTATTGGCGAAGTGAAGAGTGGGTTGGGGTTTTGCATGAAAGAGGGTGAAACTGCTGATGATGGCTGTTTTACTTGTAGTATTTATAAACGATGTAATGAGGATGGTATGGCACATAGTTTGTGACGTGATTGGACATGGTGGCTATTGTCTTCGGATTTAACACCTCAGGCTCCTATTTCAATTGCATAAAGACGTACCGTAAACCCGCTTCTTTCAATGTCATTCACCAGCGGGGTATATTTATTGATCTTATAATTGTGTATTTTCTCAATATTTTTTTTTTAAATGGAACTGGAAGTTTAATAATATAGAGCTCTTGTTTTCCAGTGGAAAACAACGTCAGAACTATGATTAGCTGTGTCTTGGTACATTGGACAGGGATAGTTGTAGGGTGTTGGCGTGAATGCTCTAGGTCTGATGATATCTTGTATGAATGTTTTCCTTCGGAGCCGCTCTGAAACCAAAAGTTTAGGATGTTATTGTGGCTCCATGTTAATCTTCATTGCTCTAAAGCTTTTGTCCAATTGTTAAGGACATGTGATAGTGTTTCCTTATTTTTACAACGTTTGCATGCATAGTTTAGCGGTTCGCCCAATCTGCAAAGGTTCACACTTGTATTAAGAGTGTCAGAAAGGGAATTGATTAGAAATTTCATTATGCCGAGAGGTAGATTGAATGCTATACTTTTCAAATTTATTGATGTGTTTTGTAGGGCGATCAGTTCGAGAAAACGGCCTTGCACTTCAAGTGAACGGACATGTTCAAGCCAGAAACTTGAAATTCGTTCTTGAAGGGTTTTCTTGGCATGTTATTTGCGTTTACTTAAGCTGTTGGTTTCAGAAGGTGTTTCAATGTAGAGATTATTAGATTCCGTGATGTGTGAAATGTTTCAGTCCATTGGTTTTATCTGTTAAGACGAATATCGACGCAATGATTGACTATTTGGTAAGCTTTTGTTCGAGAGGATATGTAGGATAGGGTGTGGCATTCCATGTATAAATCCGATATGGTTTTGATGTTGAGTCCTTGTGGTATATAAAGAATAAAACAGAGTCCCTGGATGTGGTAAGCCACTCCATTTCTTGAATTATCAGTTGGTGAGGGCATCAAAGTTTTTTGGAGCTGAGTATGACATAGGTCGTTAAGAGTGAGATGGAATCTGATAGAATGTAGGTAGTCGTCTCCCTAGATACAGAGTTTGTATTCTTTGCGGACAAGAAGCATGTCAATATTTTCTAAGGCTGTAGACATTTTCCGACCTTTCTTTCAATCCCTAGGGCTGACTTGGTTGGGGTAGCTCTGAATTTTGTAAAGTGTTTTGTTGCTGACAGCTCCAACTCTAGGGCTGACCAGGCACACTGCACTGATGGAACCACCATCACAGACTGGGCTGTGTAGGTATCCAAAACAGTTGACCTGAACCAAGTGCTTGATCGCTCCCTGAAACTGCAGTGATGGGAGAGTTGAGTACACCTGCTTTACTAGGAAATATTATGCTGTAATAGACCAATTAGCGGGTCTCTGATGCATGTTATGTCATTTGAATCACACAACGGAACCAGGCAGCCCCAACCACAAGCCCTAGAACTGGGATTTGGGACCTTCAAATCCGACCTTAGAAAACAGTGATGTCAAGTGTTTTTATTGTGGTGCACCAGTGATCATTTTGTAAATTTGGTACAAAGAATACACTCCATAGTTGTGGCCTTAAGGGCCATCAGGTCAAATGTTGTCATAGTGCACGTGAGGCATGCTATGGCTTACTTGCTGAAGGGTTCAGTAGTAATGCTTATAAAAATGTATCAAGTATCTTCACCATATTGCTGGCACAAGAAAATTAAATCAATAGAATTAGTAGTGCAGGACGAGCCATCTACAGATTAGCAGGTGCTGGTATGTGTTACCCAGGGTTAAATTCGAATGTAAAAGCTTACATATGGAAGCGTGTTGGGGGTCCCAAGCTTGGCTTATGGCATGAACTGTATAATCTTAAGTAAAAGTGAATTGGCAGCCATAGAATCTGCACAGGGATCCATAGTTAAATACGTTTTGGTATAAACAAGAGGTCTCACCACTCCTCACTATTAAGGCCTTTAAATATTCCTGAAATGACACATCGTATCACGTATGACACAGTTTCTTTGACCTGACGACTTACTCATGTCTCGTCGCCTTACAAAAAGTTATGTCTCAGGCTGCTCTCTCATTTTCTTGTATACAGTGCTGTTCCTAAAGGGTCTCTCATTGATGGTCTGATGTCATGTAATATGTCGCATGTACAAGCTATGCTTGGGCGCTTTAGGTCTGTTACACAAACACGTCCTGTTGAGTGTGATGGTATATCAGGCACTGTAAAATATTTATCTCTTCCCCGAAACACAAAATACCAGGAGATTAGTTCCACGGAATATCACCTAGTTAAACTGCTTACCAAGGCTTTTTAATTCTGATCCTAAGTTGTATTTTATTTGTGGTGTTCTTCTGTACTGATTTTATTCCCCTGCCCTCTGTATTAAGTTTACCATTGCTTTATTTTATGTATTGTCGATGTGCGTTATTATCATTATTGTTTGATTTCATTATTCTTATGTTCTATTGTGACAACTGTGTGTTGTATGTAAAATATAATTTGGTTCTTTTGTGCTTTGTGTGGTATTAATTGTGATCATTCTGTGCAGTATGCAGATTGTGATTTGGTTTAAATGTGATATTTTTTAAAAATATTTTTATGCCTTTATCTTATGAATTCTGTGTGTCACTTTTTGTATTCATTTCAATGTATATGGTTTTATTCTCCTTTTTAGGAGGTTCAATAAATATGTTATTATTATTATTAAATCAAAGTGAAAATATGCTGCTTTCTCTATTGCCTACCGTATTGCACACAATCTTGGTGTTTCAAAACGTAAAGAACTTAGTTGATTATAGGCAAAGGAGAAATTTTCAATTTATGGTATGACACAGACATTTAACTAGGAAGATGGGGCATTTTATTGTTTAAACTGTGAATATACCTTGATTTGTAAGTACGGGAACACGTGCTTAAAAGCAGGTGGTGCTCTAGGTTTTAGGATACACTCTAGTGTGAAGCTGTGATAACATTATACTAAATTCCTCGGAAGACAGCTTGTAGCGACTTTGTATTGCCTTTTCTAGGCTGGACTTTTTATAAAGACTAAAGATTGTTCCCCGGTTCTGGGAGAGAATTAGCTGACACAAATACCCAGGCAAACGCATCGCAAACCAAAAAAAAAAAAAAAAAAAAAAAAAAAAAATTTGCTAGACATCATAACCACATAAAAGATGAAGCTGGGTAATTTGACGGATCATAAGGCGAGCATACCGCATCAAGTTATTTGATATTTGACTAAAATAATTCACCCGGTGTGAATTGAGTTACATAAGAACATCTTATGCATGGGAAAAGTGCCATCCTGTGTAATCTACTTGCTAATTCATACTGTTTCCTGCTCACATATTTTGATTTTCCAAATATGTTTGATCTGGGCATAATTGCATCATTTCCTGGAGAAACACATATTACTTCCCTGTGATACCGTCAGTTATAAACCTCTTAAATTGTCAGCAACCTTTGTTAATCTATTCACTTATTTGATAAACCTGGAGAGAAAAACCTGTCATCATCAATGTAGATCAATGTAATGCAAAAGTCATTATATGCCGTCTTCATATCTTTCACTATGTTGCTGCTATTTGAAGAATCAGAAAACCCTGTTACATGCATTAAGTTCATATGCTATAAAATGCATCGGCAGAATATGGCAAAATGATCATCTGTTAATACTGGTATCTGCTCTTCAGCCTCTCGATGGGTACCCTAATTTTGGTAATGTAGCAGTCAACATGCTGTTGTTAAGGGAAATGGTAGGTACTTGCAAGTGTTTATTGTCAGCAGTGGTATTCATCATCTTTAACATATCTTTAATGATTTATGACACAGCTTAATGAGTCTGATTGCGGTTTCATGGTAGGAGACCATAAACTTAATTTGTATGGTAATGTGGATGACATCATAATACTTCGTGCTACAACCTCAGATTTACAACATGTTGTAAGTGTAAGTGTATGATCTACACTGGACATATGTATGAAATTCAACCAACATTCCCAATTGGGAATGAGAAACTACCTATTGTGGACCAAATGTTGATATTTCATATTGATTTGCCAATAACGCAACATTTGTGGTCACATGGAAACTCCTATTAACAACTGTAAAATATCACATTATAACTTGCACGAAAATTTCATGAGGAATCTATGACCACCACGAGACAAAAACATACATGTGGAGTACTATTTGCCAGCCTATTTAACTGTATAGGCTACAGTGTTCCCATGATAAACAGATGAAAGTTGCTAATCTGGAGTGTACTTATCATTGTCCTGGAAAACAAGGTGTTCATCTGGGAAAATGATCCCTTTACTTCAAATTATTGAATGACATGCCAGGTAAGGGAATATTTCAGTGTGTGCACAATCTGTAAATGCTAACAGGTTTAGTCTTCAACATTACCTGTTTTTCTGTATATAATAACGTTAAGGAGGCTTTACAGTGCGATTTTAATGTTCCTTGTATATGTCCTTTACAGTATAGGAAGGTTAAAACATGTTTTTATACTTGTGATGGCATTCTGCACTTGAAGCATCTACTTTGCCACGATCATTGCCTCAAACCATATAATGAGAAGCATATATTAGTGTCTTTGCTGATACTTTCATTGCTTATCTAAAAAAACCGTATCGTGACTAGCCACCACATATGCTGTATATCATGACCATGGTCCTGTTATGATGTCTGTCCACCAGTCCACACGACTGATGTCTCATCGCCTTGTGTACACACCACACTCGGCCGCTCTGTCTCCGTGATAGTTGGCTTTATTATAATATAGTTTGGGGAGGAACTATACCATTTGACATACGTATTAAGTTTTAGTTTATGTGGAACGCTGTATTTTATGTTTGTATGATTTTCCACCATAATTATTTTGATATACACTTATAAGTTTCTGTAGTTTCCCCAATGTCGAAGTTTTGATAATATAAGATACAATTATTATTATTATTATAATTATTATTATTATTATTATTATTATTATTATTATTATTATTATTATTATTATTATTATTATGCTGCATGTTCGATTCGATTGGCTAAAAACATTGTTATGCTACTGGTTGCTTTTTTACGTTTTAAACTTGCCTGAGACTTTAGAACGGAGTTATTCCATTGATACATTTGCAACCTTTCTGTGCCTATTTTAAGGTATGCTGCACAAGTCATGGTAATAATCTTATCAGTCAAAATTGAATTAGCTGATTAAAGTAGCATGAACATAAAACGTCACAAAAAGAATATGAAGCATTTTTGTCACGGTGCAAGCTATGCTTGCCCCCAAGATATCCATAGCCTTATTAATTCATTCGTGTCAATTCTATGTACTTTTTACACAGCAAATATGACCTGTCCTGAATTCTTCTCTATGTGCTCAGGCAGGTACTGTATACTGGGCCCAATGATAGGTGACGGATCAAGGGACTGTGCTTATTGACATGATGAAATCAAACGTGGTAAATATTGGCACATTTAGATATGGGAGCATCTTACAGACATTCCTCTCAGCCATATTATCTGAGCAAACAATTTGAACACCCGATAACTCCATTTTAGTACAAACAGGTTGTGATATCAAGTATCATAGCAGATAATGGAGCTCCCCTTTTGATGCATCCCTTTCACTCTTTCAGATCATGTTTCATGAGCACATTCTTGCCTTTAATAGTTTGCATGTTCAGTGGATCTTTTTTAAGTGTACATATTCTTTGATCAGCGGACTACCGATGAGGTGAATGCAATATATTGTCTGCTTCACCAATCGACAGCACCATATTTGCTAGTCAGAGACCATGAACACTGTTAATTCAGATGTTGAAGAATTCAGTTAATCACTGTAACGCAAATGTTTCAGTTAACCAGCTTCTTTCTCAAAGACTATAATATTAAGTCCATTATATTTAAACACGTGTCACAAGTATGGACAGGTATCACTGGTACACAATTTATGTTAAAAGGTTCATTTATAGTTCAGGTATCTTTGCGTGCGCCTAGGCATGTACAAGTGTCGTGCAAAGAACAACTGCCTGCCGCATGTCCAGTGATGTGATGGGGAGGTGCAATGCCCTCACAAAGATGATGAGTTGTTTTGTGGCATCAGGTGCCCCTTTAACTTGAGCAGGCTACAAGTATACGTGCACTGAAGCAAACCTTCGTTTTATACCAGCCAACATATTTTCTGAAGCTTGTAAACTTAATCTTAGGAGGAGTGATATGGTGCCACATGCTAAGACGTTTTATAGATTTGCTAATTAGGCGGATTTAGAC
Organism: Hermodice carunculata; assembly: GCA_964020975.1. Taxonomy (NCBI): domain Eukaryota; kingdom Metazoa; phylum Annelida; class Polychaeta; order Eunicida; family Amphinomidae; genus Hermodice; species Hermodice carunculata. Next base: position 8,230,669 of record OZ026618.1, read on the forward strand.
CTGTCATTCAACAACATTGCTTATATCCAACCAAAGACATATTCAAGGCTAATTCATTTATTTGTGCTTGATCTTTCATGCAACACGTTTCTTATATTGTCGAATGACACTTTTGTTGGGCTAAAAACCTGCTTACACTTAATTTCAAAGGTACTAGACGACTTAGTCACCTAGATCCTGGTGCACTTCATGGTTTGTCAAAACTTCGCTGCCTTTTTTTGAAACGTTTGTCTATAAGGAAATTAGATCCTCATACTTTGGTTCGTTTGTCTGTTCTTGACGATCTTGATATATCCAATGATGGGCTTACATCTGTATCTGATGCAGCATCTAAAGGCCTTTTCAACTTAAAACAACTCAATATTTCAAGCAATGTAATTGAAGGATTTTCTCAACTAATTTTTAGAGATGTCCCCATGCTGACCAACTTACAATCTGATGACTTTAATGTCTGTTGTTTTGCGGAGTGGGCGACAGAGGAAAACTGCCTTCCCACAAAAGACGAGTTTTCTTCATGTGATGATCTTCCCAGCAACTACATACTCAGAATAGCTCTTTGGAGCCTAGGAAGTCTAGCTTTTTTGGCCAACAGTTTCGTTTTGGTGTGGCGCATGGGAATAAAAGAGATGAACATGGTCCTGGGCTTCTTGGTAACCAATTAAGCTTTGGCAGATTTTCTGATGGGACTATATCTTCATGCAATTGGTGGTGTTGATGTGAAGTATAGAGGTACTCATATAGAGAATGCAACCAAATTGAAGTATGACACTTGGTGTCAGTTTTTGGGCTTCGTGTGCGCCGTTTCAAGTGAGACATCAGTGCTCACTCTTTGTGTCATAACTGGTGATCATTACAAATATTGTGTTGCCATTCAAGGGAAAGCCGTTAAATAAGAAAACGGCTAGAATCATATTGACTGCAATGTGGGTTTTTGCATTGCTTCTTGCTGCAATTCCCCTCCTGCCTTTAGATTATTTCTATGGTCAGTTTTATTCCCGATCAGGTGTGTGTTTGTCATTGCATTTAACCATTGAAGCTACACCCGGTTGGGAAAACTCTGTAGCAATTTTTCATAGTTTGACTTTTTTACGTTTGTATTCATATGTACCACATACGGATACATGTACCAAGTCATTAAGGCAACTAGCTCTGTATTTGGAAATAATCAGAGAAAATCAGACCTGGCAGCTGCAAGAAAAATGACGTTCATTGTTTTCAGTGATTTCTGCTGTTGGGTTCCTTTTAACCTTACGGATAAGTAATGCTGGCAAATCAATCATGTTTAAACATAGCGCTGTTCCCTCGTATATAATTTTTATAATTGTATGCGTCAATTTAGGAGGATCAACGGGTGGACAATGAAAGTATATATTGTACTTTCTCTTATATCTTGATGTAATTCATCGTAATAGAAATATAGTCACATAACAAATTTCGAGTTATACAGACGTTTGAAGATGGTGTTCCATATATGACAAAGCATTTTATCACGTGTAGTTTGATCAGAATTGCGAAATGAATATATATATATACATATATACATATATTTATGTATATATGTATATATATATAGGGAGAGAGAGAGAGAAACGGAGAGAGAGAGAAAGAGAGAGAGAGCGGCTGAAGTATAAAAAATGATATATTTCCAAACACACACGTGCATCCACAAGTGCATCTAGAAATACATCTAAAAAAGAATCCCTATCTATCATGCGTGCTGTGATTAAAAGGTTATAAAAACATTCATTCCTCCTAAACAGAGGTAAGTATATTCAGCAATAATTATCAGGAAATGTGCAATAATCGAAAACGTGCCACCAGCTCTATTGCTCCACTAAAGCAAAAACAAAGCCAAAGATTTTTTGTGCAAAACGAGAACCATTATCTTGGGTAGTCTAGGAACACATGGAGTTCATCTCTCCGCTGATCATTTTCCATGCAACCGTGGCCAATTATTAATGAATAGTCCGTCCACGGGCTTAGGTTCCTGGCCTACAATGGGGTGGAGGTTTCAGATATGGGTTAGGATATCTGGAGGTGGTGCTGGATCAGATCTGTTCATTGTGGATATCCACTGTTGCATTCATCAGACGCACCATCCATAGACCTATGGCACATAGAGGTGCTACTGGAATAGGTACATACTCATTGGAGACAATGTTGGGCCAAACACTGCTAGAGTGGCATTCTCAAAATGTACAGTCATCTCCCTTTATAAGATCTTGTAGTCAATGAATTTTGGATGTAAATTGTTTCAACATAAAAACACGATGAAATTCATTAAATAAAGAAACCACGATTCCACATACTAAAAATTGATAATGTAAAAGAATACCAATATTTTCCTCTGTGGCCCAAATCCACTGTTTACAAAAACGTGATATCAAGTTTCCATATAAATAAATAAAAGCCATATTTTTAACACTGAAGCAGTTTGACCTGTATCAAAAACGTAGTAGAGAGTAAAGCTTGGACGTTTGCTAGATTTTCATGGGGATTTTCCTACTATCAACCTGTCCACTGCTATTTCAATCTCTACTCTCTCAATTCTCTTGCATAGTTCCTGTTCCCACCTGTCAGGTCCTGCTTCTACTCTACCGCTAGGTGGCTCCACCGCCCCCCACTGTGGGTCATTAATTTCATCCCATTGTTCCTGCAATGCCACTTCTATATCCTTAGCCTCCTCTACTACTTTGCCTTTATGTTTAAGCTTGTCAATTCCTACCGTCTTCCTTCTCAATACCTGTTTCCAAAAAACTGCTGATGAATCACCCCCACTAGACAGAACTTTTTTGTCATGTCATCATTCCTCTATATCCTTCTGTCTGTCTTCATCTTCAGTACGATCCTTCTTGCCTCTTTGTACTCCTCCTCAGCCTTAGCTCTTCCATTCTGCTGTCTGCATTTTCTAGCAAACGTCCAAGCTTTATTCTTAACCTTCGTATTTTTTAATTGCCATTCCTATTTTGGTCTCTCTCATCTCCATCAATCCAGTCTAACCCTCTCCTATGTGACCATTGGAGTCCCCCACAACCATGGTCTGTTATCCCTGCTCCCGTACACTGTTGATATGTGCTCATACACCTGGTCGTTCCATTCCTCTGGTAATCCCTCTCTGCCTACAAATACTACCCCTAGTGCCATCTTACTCCTCTGTGACTCTATTCCTATCCACTGTATCTCGTTCCTAATGTCACTGTTCTCATCATCTTCAATCCCAACCCTGTGCCACTTCACTCCCTTCTTAATGAGAAAACCTACCCCTCCTCCTTTCTCTCTCCTACTGCCCTCCCTCTTCCTGTGAAGTTATACACCTCAGGTAAATCTAATTGATCCTGTTCTCCTCCCTTCAAATGTGTCTCTGTCAGGGCCACGACATCCATGTCTTCCTCCTCAGCTACCATGCAAATATGTACCATCTAAACACACCCTACCATATTCCGTCTATCCTGCCTACAGAACATCCTGTCTACCCTCCTTACAAATACTACTTCCCACCACTACTGCCTTTCTAACCCTCTCTCCCCTCCCCTCCTTCCCTTATCTACCCCTCTTCATAACAGCCTGCTACCTGTCTCGCTTCCTCCCTCCCACCACCCCCTGCCCCGCCTCACTGCCCTCCACAGCCCTGGCCCTGTCCCTAGCCTCTTCCAACTCAAACTTCAGGGCTGCCAACTGTAGCACTAGGGTTTCCACCCTCCTGCACCTCCCACACGTGTATACGAAGCTATCCTCCTGCCCCTCCTCAAAAGTACATGTTTACCCTGTTGCACTAAAGTCCTCCCACATACTGCACTCTATAAATCTATCCCACCCTGGACCCTCACCTTCCCTTCCGCTCTCCTCTCATCCTGGTCATCCCTGTCCCTATCCCTGGTCCCCTGCCCCTGCCCCTGCCCCTGCTCCTACCCTCCTTACCTGTCCCCTATTGCCTACCCTCCTGAATCCCTGCACCCTCCGTAACATCCTCTGTGACAACCCTCGGCCCAACATCCTCAGTTGATCAAGTGTCTATTTACAATTTCAAAGTTCCTGCAGTTTCAAAGTGGCGTCTTTGCTCTTTTCCCACTACAACTGCCAATTTCTTCCAAAGTACTACCTACATCCACTCAGCAATTTCCCTGCACTGTCTCTATATGTTCCCACAACAATCTATGACTGCAAATCGAAAGTAACTAACAAAAAATTTCCACTTTTTTATACAAACATCACCCGCAATATCACCGCAGTCCACTCTCATTGAAATCTCGATCTGGTATATCTATGTTGGGGGTTCAATAAAATTATCAGATAAAGGTTTTTAATGAGGTTATATTAGCCAGGAGATCACTGATTGTTCGCCAAGCATCACGATTATGTGATGTGTCATTCAGGCACCTCTTTTCTTTTTCATAAATAAAATTTAGCCATCATATTTGATGAATATCATCAAAAGAGAGTATCACTGCACAAGCAATCTTAACAAACAGAGTGCAATTTGAGTTTCAGTCATTGAGATCATAATTAAATTTGTACTAATGTCAATCTTTTAAGTTTTTTTTTCTGTTTACCTTTTGTTTATTTGCTTATATTTGTACTTGTATGTCTAGGTTTTGTTATCGGTCACTGTTCCACCCCTATGTATTAATAATAATAATAATAATAATAATAATAATAATAATAATAATAATAATAATAATAATAATAATAATAATAATAATAATAATAATAATAATACTAAAGCCATCAGACTTGGGAACAGTACCACGCCTTCAGATAGTACAGAAAAACATGATCCATATTCATTAATCCCAAATCCAACAATGACAGCAAAGAGATTCCACACTTGCCAAAGCATCAACATTTCTCTTCCAATATCAATGTGAAGAAACAAATTTCACTTATGACTTGAGACAGGCAGTCACCCATAAACGGCAACTGGTGGTTTAAACCGGTCCTCTCAACCTTAGAGATATTCATCATTAACTGCAGACACTAGTTCTTTTCCAAAATATATAGGCCTGACCACCCAAAACACAAATTTCATTACTTCTGCCAAAAATATGGTATTTTGCTTACTTTGACTTTAAGCTATATTCCACTTTCAGATCAGTCATATATCTGTGCCTTATTTTTCTAATGTCGGTGTGTTTGTATGTGATTATTTCCCCGATATCAGCGTAAACAAAATTATAAGTAGTAGTAGAAGTAGTTGTAGTATTCAGTACGAGGCCTTCCCAGGTATTCTGCTTACTTAAATTTGACTTCACTCTATGTTGCTCTTTTACTTATTTCTGTTATCTTTTCTTCTCTAATTTCGATGTGTTTGTATATCATTATTTCCCCGATAACGGGGTCAATAAAATTATTATTATTATTATTATTATTATTGTTATTATTATTATTATTATTATTATTATTATCATTGTCGTCGTCGTCGTTGTCATCATCATCATCATCGTCGTCGTCGTCGTCGTCGTCATCATCATCATCATCATCATCATCATCATCATCATAGACAGACTCTATAAAACTTAAAAAAAAGTTTTTTCTTGTGTTAATAAAGTTGATAAATTTAATATCAGAATAGTCAGGATATAGCCTGGCCTGCCTCCAGACCCCCTGACTAAAATTTCCATTTCTTCACAATAATTTTTTTTTTTTAAATAGGTCCAATGCATTTAAATGGTGACCATTATTAATGAGTCCCAAAAGTTGATTTCTCTTCTTTTTTTTTTGTCAGTGAGACGTAATTATGTGTAAACTATCTATAGGCCCTTAAAAAGAAATTTGAAGAAAACTGGTATACAAGTATTTATGTATGATTTATACTACTATTGCCAATTTTAACCCCCCACCCCCGATCATTTCTGGGTATGCCCCCGAGAATGCAGTAAATGTTTTTTTGATATGGATGGTTAAAAATTACATATATATGTATATATGCATATATATATATATATATATATATATATATATATATATATATATATATATATGTATATATATTTGTATATATATACATATATATATGTGTGTGTGTGTCTGTGTGTCTGTATACGTATATATATATATATGTATATATATATGTGTGTGTGTGTGTCTGTATACGTATATATATATAAATATATATACATATATATATATATATATATATATATATATATATATATATATTATGGAACGCCGTTTCTTGTATTCAGTGTTTGATCACATGATCAAATATTTGTTCAGAAGAACAAATAAATTTATTCTTGTGAACAAATATTTGATCAGGTGAATAAATATTTAATCAGAAGACTAAATATCTAATGACAGGATCAAATCGATTTGATCAGATTAACAAATACATTTATTCATGTGATCAAATACAGTATATTTGTTCTTGTGATCAAATCGATTTGATGAGAAGAACAAACAGATTTAATCAGAAGATCGAAATGGATTTGTTCCGAGGAACAAATAAAATGAATTTGATCACATGAACAAATGCATTTGTTCACATGACTAAATCTATTTGTTCTGGTGATTAAATAGAATACGGTATATCCCGATTTATTAACGTGAACAAATATATTTGCTCCCGTGATCAAATCGATTTGATCTCCTGAATAAATACAAGTTTCTCCACTTCCAGATAATAATTACTCCCTCTTGTATGCCGCGCAGCACTTCCGTTAGTCTATGTTACCATTACACGCACAAGGTACAATCTCGACCTTTGACATTTTTCTATACATAGCAACAACAAGTAGGGGCCGGGAGACGGATCGAGTGGCATCACAGGGTTAGGTTGTCATCATCCACTGTTTCAGAATCCCATTTGTCAATGCTTGTTTTTTTTTCTAGGCTCCAATTAGTTAAAAACATTTGGAGAAAAAGATTTCTATCTACATGCACGTTTTAATCGTTTGTGAAGAAAGAAATAACGACAGTGAGTGGGGGAGGGAGGGAAGAAGAGAGAAAGAAAGAAAAATGCTCATATCCTTCCCAAAAGCATTGCCTACCAATAACCTTTGGAAAGAAAAAAAAAGTGAATGAAAAAGATTTCTATCTACATGCACGTTTTAATCGTTTGTGAAGAAAGAAATAACGACAGTGAGTGGGGGAGGGAGGGAAGGAGAGAGAAAGAAAGAAAAATGCTCATATCCTTCCCAAAAGCATTGCCTACCAATAACCTTTGGAAAGAAAAAAAAAGTGAATGAAAAAGGCTCATATCCGTGACCATGAAAGGCATGCCAAAAAGCAGTGCCTAACTATAGAAAGAAAGAGAGAGAGAGAGAGAGAGAGAACATCCTCACGTCCATCCCGAAAGCAATAGCGAAAGATCATGCAACCACCGTCCAAATTTACATTTAATCCCTCCAAAACAGGATCATATTTAAATGATAAGTAATAAATTTTGCATTGTGCACGGGCGGCTTTACCTGCTTTTATCTCTAAACAAAGCCATAAAATGTCCGCGTTGTCAATGTGCGCGAAGTCCGTGTTGAAGATATCGCAGACATTTCGAGATTGTACCTTTTGCGTGTTTTACTATTTGTTGCTGGGATCAAATACTGGCGGAAATGATTTGTTCCGAAGTATAAATATTTGATCAGGGGAACAAATCGGACAGCGAGCGTCAATTTAATTAAGTTAGGGGACATTTGATGATGTGATCAAATCGATTTGATCCGAAGAACAGTTCGATTTATTCAGATGATCAAATAACATATATTTATTCTTCTGGCCAAATCGATTTAATCATCTGAACAAATATATTTGTTCATGTGATTAAATAGACTTGATCAGAAGAACAAATAGATTTGATCAGAAGATCAAATCAATTTATTCACAGGAACAAATAGACTGCATTAAATCACGTGAACAAATGCAATATTTCACTTCATGAAATCGATTTGTTCTTCTGATCAAATATTTAATCACCTGATTAAATACTGAATAAAACAAGAAACGGCATTCCATAATATATATATATATATATATATATATATATATATATATATATATATATATATATATATATATATTACCCGTTGATTCCACGGGTAATAGCTGTCGATTCGGGTACCGGGATACCCGACAGTGCTCTACTGTTGAGCCAGTCTTAAGCCTCGATGCGAGACTCTTAACCCGTATGAAGCCATTTCATTTAACGTTCATTTACATTTAGGGGCCTAGCGTCCACCTACCCAAATAATTACATTTAGTGGCGTGTTTACAGTTAGGGGCTGAACCACCCTTTTTTCGTCAAATTTGCGTTTTCATTTAGGGGTACTGTTAACAGTTAGCGGTCTGACACCTAAACCTAAATGTAAATTTACAATTAGGGGTCTAACAGCGGCACCATGTTTCCATTTCCAATACAAACATCCCGAGCTGATGTATTACGGAATAAAGCGAATATGATGCTCCTTTGTTAATAGGCCTACTTACATAAATATAATGGAACTACTTAAAGCTACAGCTGACATTCATGATAAGGCCTAACAAAATTGAATCATGAAATAATAAACTCCACACTAGCTTAGGCCTACCTACAGCGCTTGGTCTTACAACAGACCCGACTAGGCCAACCTGAAAGAGTGATTAGATCAAATAAATTAAACCAGTTCTTTAACTTCAAGTAAAACGCAAATGTAACGATATGACGTAAAAGAGTCACGTTATTAATGTTTTGACTACCCATCCGTCCTACGTCCGTCCGCCGTCCACAATTCACATTTTCGACTTCTCCAAAAGCGTCACCCAGATTCACTCCAAACTTGGTGATGATGTGCCTTGGGTGGGTCTCTACCAAGTTTGTTCAAATGTTACACTCAATTGAGTCTGGATTTGTTATGATTATTTTTTTTTGTTCTTTTTTAGGCAACTTTTAAAAAATCTACTTCTCCAAAACCGCTAATCTGCAAAACCGCTCATTCAATTGCATTGGTATGGCAAAGGAACACTCCTGGGAATTCCTAGTTCTTACTTTGTTCACCAGGTGGCGCTGCAGTTTTTTTTCTAATTTCTTATGATTTTTTGTGTTTTTTGCTATTTCAGACTTCTTCTCCAGAACCGTCTTTCAGATTAAGGTAAAACTTGCTGGATATGTTCCTTGTGCAAGGGTCAAACGAAGTTGTTTACTAGGTCGCAATGCTGTGGATTCTTGATTTTTTACCTTTTTTTTCCATTCGGGTATTTATTGGTCAATGCAGCTTTCCTATTGATTACTATATAAGTCAATGGGCATTCTAATGCTCATTCACATTTGAACGTCTCCAAAACCGTCATCCAGATTGACTTCAAACTTGGTGGCAATGCACCTTAACTTGGTGGCAATGTACCTTGGGTTTGTTTCTACAAGTTTTTTTTTTTCAGACGATCACGCTCCAGTGATTTTTAGATTTTTCATGAACTTTTTTTTGACAAATCTGACAAAATTTTCTTCTCTGAAACCACTCACCCGATAGACCTGTTCGTACCGAACTTTTGCGGACCGTTATTAATTATGCATTCCATTATGGGCCTGATTGTCCAACCAGCAAGCAGCCGAGTCGGGCCCACGCCGTCATATGTTTACAAAGGATGCCACTGCTAACGCTAGTGATTACAGCATGGATTGTGTTGAACAGTGCAAATCCTTTACCTAAAATGTCACATCAGTGGTGAAACGTGCATTTATAGTTTGCTGACGGTTTGATTTTTCGTTAAATCCAAGTACATCATATGTTTTACTTTCTTATGCTTCCACGTGTAATCCGGCCAACGTAGTCGAGCACAAAATATAAACAAAGAAGGGTGCACTGCCCGGAGTGAACCGAATAAACCCGAGTCCTATGAACTGGTCTATTGAATTGATATAACATATGAACACTCCTAGGGACTCATAGTTTTTAATGTTTTCACCAGGTGGTGCTGCATTTTTTTTCTTTTTAATTTTTGTGTGTTTTCGTTATTTGTCACTTCTCCTCCACAACCGGCTCTTAGATTAATTTTAAACTTGGTGGAGATGTTTTTTGTGAAAGGTTCAAGCAAAAGTGTTCACTGGGTAGTACTGTGGTGGATTCCTGATTTTTAATGGTTTTTTTTTTTCAATTCGGGAACTTACATACAAAGGTAAATGCACCTTTTTTATTGCTTACTATGCAAGTCAATGTTTATTTCAAACTTGGTGGCAATGTACTCGACCATGTTTGTCCAAATGGTCACGCTCCAGTGATTTTGGACGCATTTTTTCATGATTTTTTAAAAAACTTTGAAAAAACATTTAATGGGAAAGTTTAATACAGGAATTTCTGGTAGTTGGCTATAACTTAAGTACTTTTTGCCAGATTCGTGCCAAACTTGGTAGGCATGTACCTTTTATAAGTGTCTTCCTATTTTGTGCAAATGGTCACGCTCCAGTGATATTTGGGCCTTGGTCTCATTCCCAAGGTCACATGACAACTGACACGGAATTTACTGTTCACTTGATAACTTGAGATTTGTTTTGAGCTTGGACCTTGATGTTGCACGTGCTAATGTTTCTCTATGAAGGTCATGCTTAGGCAGTACATGAGTGACCTTGACGTCGTTTCTGGGGTCACAGTGCAACATACATGAATTTTACTCTTCACTATAACTTGAGAACTACTTGAACTGGGACTTTGATGTTGCACATGGTAGTGTTCTTCTATAAAGGTCAGACTTAATCAGTACATGAGTGACTTTGATCCTATCACAAGTTCACAGTGCTGCAAGTGTGATGAATGTCTAGGTCAGCTGAGCATATGCTGTTCATACAGCCCTCCTGTTTCATGATCGGGTAAATTTAAAATTCTAATAAACACAAAAATCACTGATGCCCGGTCAAGTACGTACTGTAAAGATATCAGAACCATCAACTGTTTATTGGCTTTTGTTGCAATTTGTTTGATTTGCTCAGTCCAGTTTTAAACTGATTTGAACACAAGGCCAAAATGTTTCACATTACTGTCATTGTACGCAGTTAATTTATAGGTGACGGTTAACAATGGATTTGTTATTATTTTTTATTTTAAAGAAAAAGTTATTCAACTGTTAAAATAATCTACTGGTATCCTTTTTCATGTAAAATTTATTTATACACGCTTGAATGTTAGCAGCCTATACGAATTAGGCAACTTGACAAGGAGTTCAGTACTTGGTTATCAATTGTTCCCAAGTGCTGTGGTAAATACATTTGGTCCCCCGCGGTAAATACGTCTTCTTTCTTTCTTTCTTTCTTTCTTTCTTTCTTTCTTTCTTTCTTTCTTTCTTTCTTTCTTTCTTTCTTTCTTTCTTTCTTTCTTTCTTTCTTTCTCTCTCTCTGTCTCTCTTTCTTTCTTTCTTTCTTTCTTTCTTCCTTGCTTCTTTCTTTCTTTCTTTCTTTCTTTCTTTTTTTCTTTCTTTCTTTCTTTATTTCTTTCTTTCTTTCTTTCTTTCTTTCTTTCTTTATTTCTTTGTTGTTTACAACCAAATTTGTCTGGAGCTTTTCTGGGACACTATTATTCCCACAACCACCAAACTTGCCATGTCGACTGAACTAGCAATGAAATTGTGCTCCTGGTTTGGAATAGTCATGACGTTTAAAATGATACAAATTAGGGGCAATTAAGATTTTAAGAGCTCCATATCGTCAAACCTATTACAAATAGACACAAAATTTCAATGTGCATGTACAGCTATGTGACACCTGCCAACATGATGGACAGTAAATGAAACTAGCAGAATTTCCAATTATGCTGACTAGAATTTTAAAGTTGAATATCTTCAATACTATTAAAGATAGAAATGCCATCCAACTTCAGTTTACAGGTGTGTAGCAAAGCCGTATCCAATAAACCATGAACCAAAGTTGTAGGATTTTAAATTATGCAAATTAGGTGAATGCACAAAATTCAAATTTTGAATAGCTTCAAAACTATTATAGATAGAGGTGCCATTCCAACTTCACATTAGAGGTTTGTGGCAAAGCCACATCCACGGAATCATGAATCAAAGTTGTAGGATTTTAATTTATGCGAATCAGTTGAGTGCACAAAATTTAAATCTTCAACAGCTTGAAAACTTCTGTAGATAGTGGGTCATTCAAACTTCAATTTATAAGTTTGTGACATTACCACATCAACTGAACCAAGAACCAACGTTGTATAAGGTGTAGCACTTTAGTTTAAGTAAATTAGGCTAATACACAAAATTTTGATTATGTTGAGAACAAAGACAAAGTGTAGCACATCAAACTGTTTTCATTATGAAGGCACCCACACAGATTTGATGTGAAGCAAATTTTTTTCTAGTTCATTAATTGACTTATCTGATCAGATATCGCCGTCTGCCTGATAGCGATATTTGAGCAGATAAGCTAATTAGTGAATTAAACGCTGCTACTATGTGTGTTTTAATGCCCAAGGTGGAACCGTCATGTCAGCATATATGTGTTCATACACTGACAATACAGGCGTTCCCAGATTTTTTCGAGAGGATTCTTGCAATATGAAAAAAAAAAAAAAAAAAAAAAAAAAATCCGAAAGCACAAACCATGCATTCTGTCCTTTCTAAGAACGTTTACAAACTTGTGTGCTCCTTAAGTATGCATTTATTCTGGGAAAGTGCTTTTCCTCTTTCTTTGTTTCATTCCTTCTTTCTTTTGTTCTTCCCTTCTTTCTTTCTGTCTATTTCTCTTTCATTCTTTCGTTCATTTGTCTTTAATTTTACAATAGTTATTTATTATGGATCAGCTATCATTAGACGAAACTGATCGAGGGGACCTCTAGTACAAAAATTGACGCACATTGCCATACAAAAGTCCCAGTCCAGCACAAACAATACATAGATAACAGCCAAAAGCTACATTAAGTTGGAATATACATGTAGCTCCTGAGTATTCTAAGATATGTTCATTTGACGTGTAAATTTATACCTTAATACTAATTTATCGCCTTAATATACTACTAATACAAATGTACACGTTATCAATTATCACCATGCATATCTTTTGTAATAATGGAAACCACGTGAGTAACAGGTATACTCGTCGTTTTAAAAGACTCTTCAGCTTTGCAGTCATGACTTGAAAACCTTTCATCATTTTATTTCTTCTGCAGTGGCCACTTTATACAATACAAGGTTTGTCTTCGTGACAAGTATGACATTGATTGTTTTCGAAACCAGTCAGCTGAATCAGAGATACTAACATTCAAAATGCCATTTAAGTGAGAACATCGGAGAAAGAGCATACTGTATTTATGTCTTTTTGTCCAGAACCACTTCCCAGTGGTCAAATCCCTATTCCGCAGTCCGATCTCTTCACTCTCCATGAGCTAACCTGTCACTGCCTTACCTATATACATATGGAGGTACTTTTGTCCATATTGCTCACGTTCTTCTGTAGAATTTTGACATAGACTGTACAAGCCCAAATGAGCCTAAGGATCTTCATCGGGAAACTACTCAGAACATGTTTCGGAGGCTATACCCTAACATGCTGCTCTGAGTAGCGGCTCCTTTTCTAAACTACATATTCAGCAAAAAAAAAAAAAAAAAAAAACCAAAAAACCAAACAAAAAACAAACCAAAAAAAAAAAAAATGAAATAAAATAAAAAAAGAAAGAAAGAAAGAAACAAACAAACGACCCCCCCCCCCCGACACATAATAATGAATAAATATGAACGTGGCAAATAATGAATTATCTAAATACGCAAATTTGCTTATACATGCAGAGCTTCATTATAAAAGAAGAATACCTGCCAAACCAAACATAATGACTACATTTGTATAGTACAAGTTCAGATCGGAACAATTTGACTTACCCATGAACCAGTATCTTAGTTTTATTCAACAAAGATTATATAGGAAAATACTTCGACTCAATACGGGACAAACACCGTATATTGATCAAAATTTCAGGTAAGTTCAGAGACTCTCCCTGATGCTGAGGGACAGTTGGTACCTTTGATGAATTTTACCTTAAATGACTTAACTAATGCTGACAAAGTTTCCCGTTAATTGAATTTAACTGTCAAATAATGGATAATGTGAAGCACATTCTTCATGCCAAAAGATTCTGCAAAGACCCGAACGGAACTGATTCCAAGGACGATGTATATGGCGCTCAAGAAAGGTACATGCAGTCGTACACCTGTCTGGATAGCTTACCACAATCATATATAAATTTTGTCGCACTGTGCCCTGATCTCCCCTATCAATGTCTTTAACGCTAAAAGAGTGTAGCATATTGACTTCAGAAGTAAAATGTAGGAGGTTTAATTTCACACATATGTACACGGAGGTCCTGGGAAGGCCTCGACTAACACACCGAAACCTGGTTCATTTTATTCTGATTTCGGGCATGGTTCCTGGATTGTCTAACAGAACAAAGGAGCACTGATATTTGCAGAACATGCAAAAGACAACATTGTAATATACATGGCACATGTGGAGGACAAGATACCAAATCAGCCGAAAACCATTAATAACGTCTTTCAAGTAGGCCTACAAGCATATATTATGGTCGATTTGCTAGTTTTCGGGCAACAGAGTATTTGTGGTATACCCCATTTCACATGCTATGACCGGAAAGTCTTCATATAACAAAATTTGAGTTCAACGATCACATGTAGCTGGAATTCTGATACGCTTGTTTTACATATGAACTTAAATGAGTAAAACACCCAAATTATAAACAAAAGAGCCAATCAGGAAAACTACGAAGTATGGTGGCATATTAGTGCCATCCAATATTTCTATAAAAAATACAAGACAAATCGCAACAACAATAAAGTACGAGGGCGAAATGCGAAGGGACGACGCAAAAATGCGACAAAAATTATGCCGGTTTTTTTTCAGTTGTATTTTTGTATTTTCGCATCTTTTTTATTGTATTTTGAGTAGATAATGAATGCGAACAACAAGATAATAAAACACAATTGCGAAAGAGCGCCAATGCGACTCTGAAAATACATTATTTATGTTTTATTTTCGTAGTCGTTTTTTTCGCGTTATCGAAGTGGAGTTTTCTTACTTTCTCGTTTTTGCACTCATTCTTTGATGTTCTATTTCCACAATAACTCTCTGCATCGCGCAAGCAGGTGTGCCTAAAGACAAAAAAAAAAAGAGAAAATAAGTGAAAAGAAATGTCTTAATTGACAAAAATAGAATAGATATACAACATAAATGACCAAATATGACAATATCACTGTGAAAGCTTGTCACGCTCTTTCAGTGTTTCCGGATGGTAACACTAAAAAGAATTCAGAGACTAAACTAGGAACACCTTTGTTTTACTCAGTTGCAATACCAATGTGTAAAGCGTAACCGATACGAATATTTTTAAAGTCATGATAACAAAATGAAAGTCAATAGTTGTGAAAATATTGTTTTAAGTCCTTATTTAGTTTTCGGTTCTTTTCTTAATGTTATGTGGAGAGGGTAACAATTGAAAAAAACATTATATCTATAAACATGGAGAATATTCCTTTAGTTGTAGTTTAGAAGGTTTGGGGAAAATGTGAACTCACTTGGTTGATCTACTTTAAAACTTAAAGGAAGCCACGGAGCAGCAAATTATTTAAATTCAATATGCAACATGCCTGACCCATAAAGTAAAATTAAGATGCAATAGCAACAAGGTGATAGTGAACTAAGTTTACCTCTCTGTATATATGGTCATGCGCAGTATGTACACAAGGATCCAACATTCAGTGAATGGTACGAAACAGGAGTTTGCTCTTAGAATATCGGACTTGATAGTGTTCAAACAGTACATGGGCTTACAAATTAAGGTTTGTTAAGTTTTTCTTTATATGAAATCTATATGTGCTGCATTTTCTTTTTTAAGAATGGGGATTTTGCCTTCTCCTAGAGTCTAGGCTTAGAGAGATTTTGAAGTGAAACACTCTTTATTTTACTCAAATGTAATTCCAATATATGTAGAATTATAAACCTATAAGATATGAGTCTATCATTATGATGGTATATGTTTACCTCCTTCGATACCAGTCCCTGACTGTGCCATATATATTTTTATATTTTATTCTGCAGGCTCCTGTAACATGAAAACCGGGATATGTTTTTGTTCATGTGATTTTGAGAGTTATGGTTTCTTTACTTTAGTCCCGGAATTACGACACAGATGATTGTAATCCTTGAAATTTTGAAATTGAAGTTTTACGTCCTGCGAATTTGGATCTCAAAACAGAAGTTTCCCCCTCCCCCCCCCCCCCCGCAATGATGACAGAGAAATGCAACAAATTATAGCTTGTGTGGTAAATTCAAGATAATTACTGCTAGTTTCAGATGTTTATATTGGAAAATCTTATCTGGAAACAAAGTTCAATTCCTCAACATAAATATTATTCCGCATGGTGAAATTGTTTGTAGATTGCTGTATCGCGGTCGACAAAGCTCTTGTTGCAGTTCTATGGTATACAAAACTACGGTAGAAACACAAATTGAGGTGAAATGGGTAAATAGACTTTTTTACATTAACTCCACAAACATATAGTTTTCTTTTTGTTCAACCATAATGAAACAAATTACCCCTTTTAAGATTAGGCCACGAGAAGCAACTCAATGAATGTTCCATTTAAGATTAGTCCATTGTATTGGAAGCAACTCATTTTTTCCGCCCCTTAGGTGGTCTTGATAAGTACTAATCTATTAAGTGTGTGCCTTTATTATAAAGTATAAGCTCATGGTGCTGTGCTGGAAGGTAAAGGATGTTAACATGCTGCTGTCTCCAGGCCCTGCAGCCGTAGCTTTGGATGCCTTCACACACACGCTCACATTTGTATCACTTCTTTCCTCCTGACTGTTCATGGTTCCCTCATACTGGATATCACAGTAGAGTTTATGTTTGTACATGCCATTGAAACCATATTTGGCCAATATGTGTGTGTATTATATCTACCCTGCTGCTTGGCAGGAATGTCTCTGTTAGTGAGCAAGTTAGATTTTCCAGCATGGACTCCTCTTGCACACTGTGTTCAGAGGAAATAGTCTTGCAAAAAGACGCCTGACAACCACGAGAAGCGTCCATATGAGTATAAAATGTCAAACAGACATACAGGAAATGTTATACCAGCTGTGCAATAGGGCACTATGGATTTGTTTCAGTACTTAAGTATCAAATAAGGATCCCTTAACGATTTTCAAAATGCTTTTATCTTTCTCTAAATGCAAGTAAGAAGTACCATATATTTAGTGTACAAGCAATGTGTTGTTGCATCTGTTCATTCCATGTGCGTGTGTGGGGTAGGGGGGAGGGGGGGGGAGCGGATTTCAAATGACTTTAACGAAATCATCAAATTATCAGTCCTGGGGAGACAAATACTGTATTTATCAGTTGCTAGAAAGACGCACTTTTAAAGTCGCCAATAACAGTTGCGCAATATAGTTTTCATTAATTGAGGTGTAAGAGGTTGACAGGCATGAAAGAGCAAAAATAACTCAATCTCTTTCTCAGGAAATATGAATATTGCTTTACGTTCCTAATAGTTCGTTTTTGAATGTTAATACCCTTAAATAGAAATGTCATCATGGAAATCATGCATTTTTACGGCTAAGTTTATAGTTTTAGAGTCATGCTTTACTTCCTGCTTTTCAAAAGTCCGACCTCTTTATAGTTTGCTGGTAAAATGAATAAAAATAAATGAGACAAAGCTTCTCTTTAGACTATTTCCTTCACAGATCCTGGCGCCATGGCTACTGTCATTGGCATGGGTCTTTTGAAATTCTTTGGTGTTGTTGTATGTTTACCTGGACTTCACTCTTAAAAAGGTAAAGAACAAGAAGATGCACTTTATTTTTGATGTACGACTAGAAGAATAATGATAATCTTATTTGCGTGTGCAATACTGGCAACAAAGACTCATAGCGTTGGATTTACTGACATCCCCCCCTCAAAAACAAACAAACAAACAAAAGGGACGAATTTCTTGCTTGCACATATAAAAAAAGTGTTAATAAAATATGGCCGCTGGCAGTTTGGTGTCAACAATAACTACAAATACCTGCACATAGATATACCTATTTGCAAAGGTCAACCTAAATACAAATGTTAGCTGTCCAACTCTGGTTACATACCTTAGGTGAAATAATATAAAAATAACGTATAGTGATCTGACACCGCCATTGTGACTTTTTGTGCCAACACAAACGTATTGTCTTTCTTTCTTTCTTTCTTTCTTTCTTTCTTTCTTTCTTTCTTTCTATATTTACCGACAAAATTGTTCGATATTTCATTTGAAAACTAGAATAGGTATAAACTCCAAACTAGACATTTCTGTAACTTAAATGACTTCTAAAGGTCAAAGGTCAAAGTCATCTTGCCATTTGATATTTTCTTCCAGCTGTACCTCTGTTAATTTTTGCCCAAGTTTATCATGTTTCGCTCATATTGTAACAGTGCATATTTTTTGTTACTTACATGTGACTGCAAAAGGTCAAAGGCCAAGGATATTTGGACATTTGATATTTTCATTCAGTTATAATTTCGTCAATTTTCATGCAGTTATGTTTATGTTGGACCCAATATATAGGTATTGCAACACTGCTCAATTTTGCATTAACATGTGAATAGGTCAAAAGTAAAGGCTATTTGTATGGCAGTCGATACATACATCATCTATAAAACTGAAAAAAAAATGTTCATTGTATCCATATGATTCTTTGTATTGCCTGTAGCATGCAAGTATGTTTTGAAGGCCAAACGCATGTACAGTCGGTACAACGAAGCCAAAAAGGAACTATGAAAATCTTACAAATTCACTAGTACTGTCTAAACTTCTAGTTAGCCTTCAAAATTGTAAAAAATTTGAGTCTGTGATACAAATATGTACATCTACTTTTGTTTGTTTTTTTTCTTCTAATTTTCAAGTTTTGATGTAGCTTGATGAAAGTATATAGTGTTTAAGTTGCATGTATTTGCTCTATCAATTGGTTCACATAGAAATCAACTATATATTCTGGTAATGAATACATATGCCAACATGAGAGACCTAAATATTGGAGGACACGTATTTTGTATTTATGTATTTCTCAGTGAAATCCAGTGTGAAGTTCCGAAAATGACGCTTCCTTGTTCGAAGCACCATGAACTTAAAAATTATTTTGCTCATTGTCCCTATTCGGCCCATATTAGAATACAAGTCTGCAATTTTAAAAATCAAAGTGTGGATATGCAAATTAGCAAATTTTGTCTTTGCAGTCTTACAATTTTACACTTGATGCAGACAAGAACAAATTCAGGGACATTGTTAAATTTGATAGTATTTTGAAGACATGGACCTTGTTTTACTTAGTTTTCTATATGGTGACATTCCTAAATAGACACAATAAAGAAAGAAAGAGACTCCAAGGCACTTCCCTGTATGTCACTTAATTTAACAGGTAGCACAATAATTGTTTGAAATCTGTCCCAACTGATAGATTGAAACAAGCAAATTAAAAAAAAAAAACCTTGCATGTATTCCATAGTTTCTGCTTTAAAATACACCCTTGCTTATTCATAGATATATCTATCTAGATATGACAGTCCGGTCTTCAATACATAAAGTTGTTTTTTTGGTTTGTCTTTTTCAAGCTTTTTTTTTTTCTTTTTATATATTTTGTTGAGAGTCATATATATCACTGTCAGGTTTCACCATTGACAGAATTGCTCCAAGGTGGCTGACTTTTTGGACGTGCGGTGTGTGACGCAACGAGGATGTCGACATACAAAAAAAATGATATAATAGAAAGAACATTGTCTTCAAAGCAAATATGTCTGTGTGCCTTCAAAAAAATTAGATATAGCTAGATGAACATTTCAATGCCCAATTGGAATTGCAATTTGACCTTTAGATGTCACATGTAACTCATAAAAATGTGTAGTGTTGCAATACACACAATTCGAGCCTGACAGGACTGAAATTGAATGAAAATTGACAAAAATGTATATTGTTACAAAATTAATAATTAAAGCCGAACATGAACTCAAATTGAAAATGAAAATTCACGATGGTGTGGCTACATGAAAATTTGAAGGGGGCAAATGACCTTGACCCTCTTTCAGAAGTGACATGTAAAATACAAAAATGTACTGTGTCAACTCTTTTGGATATTATATCCCAGAATTGATCGATGAAACGCCACATTGCATCCACAAAAAGGTTTACACGCATTCGTATGGTTGTTTTTCTAGATATATCAACATTTTCTTCTGAAGTTAATAGTCCCAATATTGCATTATTAGAAACTCTTTTGTATGCAGTAACTGATAATGTGGACATTTGATCATGCATTTCAATTTATGTATACACATTATCAGTATTCGCTGAATATTGGTACGCATATACCCTTTACGTTGCAAATTTTGTGAAGAAGTTTGTACTGCACTAGTTAGCTAGAATCAGCAATAGGTGGCCCCAATGATAGCCTGTGTTATCATCCTTAAATGGGGTAATCCTGACTTATCCATGTTGCTCGTTTTTTCTTAATGTTTTTTGCACTGTATGTCTGATATGTTTACCGATATTTTTGTATTGATATGATCTGTATATCTTGTCCAATGAACCTGAATCTCTGGAATCTTATACATACATATATACATTAACATATACATACATACATACATACATACATGCATACACACACACATACATACATACATACATACATACATACATACATACATACATACATACATACATACATACATATATACATACATGCATACACACACATACATACATACATACATACATACATACATACATACATCTTAACCTTAAAAAGCTTATAGAAGGCATATTTTGAAACTCAACTTTGTGAATGGCCTAATGCCAAATTGTTCTATGATTAGGACTGTCGGTACGTATTGCCATTGGATAATTTATATGTTTTCATCATAGGGCATGCCTGGTGCAGTGTATGCATTGCAAATAAAATAAAAACAAATTGCAGATGTACTTATTGGCCTCAGGTATCTGTTCAACAAAGCAAGGGTGGTATCACGTACCATGGCAAGTCGCCAGGATGATAATATGACATTACGCTTCATGTTCATGATTGTCAACTTTGTATCTTAACCATTGTCCTGGGTTGGTTTATGCTTAGGATAATCTTATGATTTTATGGACGTATGGTTCCCTGAATCTTTAGTATCACAATGCTATAGAATATCAGGAATTAATAAAAAAAAAGTTTGCCCTGGTTAATATGGATCTGGCACAAAAAGACAGTTCCACTCTGACTTCAAATGAGAAAATGAATGAACTATATCATTACATTTTTAGCTCAACAGGACTTCATTTATCTGATGGTCCATGTTTCCTGCATTCGTCTGCATTGTCGTCCATTCACATTTCGCATTTTGCACTTCTATTTTAAAAGCATTTGTCACAATAACTTCACACCTGATGAAGAGGTACTTGTGTAGTTTGTTTACTTGGTCATGCTCCAATGATTTTTGAAGTCTTTTTTATTTTTTGTGTGCATTTTGTTTGTAATATGACTTATGGATAGTTCAACATTTTCATCATTTTTGAATAAGTACTTACAGTATGCAAGGGGGAAGGGGATAAATGGGTCAGTAAACTTTCACAAAATTGGGAAAGGGTGGTCATTTTTTGGCCTGTTCTGTGCAATTTTGCAATGATTTTCTTGGAAAATCATCATTTTTAAAGTACTAATTTGGACAGTACCCTTAGTACTAATTCATAAATGAATATAATGTTGGACCACCCCTAAGCCAATCGCTTCAAAATTGCACAAAGGATTTTGGGGATTCCTTTCATTTTATTTAGTTGGCGATGTGATTCTTTTTTCGTAGCAATTTGTTTGCATGATTCCCATATTTTAGAACGGTTCTCAAAATCACGACTCAGATTTTGCTGAAACATGGTTGAAATGTTGCTTGTGTGTGGGATAAAAAAATGTTGGTTCACTAAAGAGTGAAACACTGGATTCCTAATATATAACACACTCTGTTTCAGTGTGGGTACATGTACACCAATGCATGCATTTCTATTAATCATTGTGCACGTCATCTAGGATTTCAGCGCGATTTCACATTTTTTACTTCCCCAACCCACCCACCCCCAGCCAAATCATTCCGCGTTGGTGGAGATATGTCTTGGCCATGATGGTCTCAAGTTTGATCAAATGACCACGTTTCTCCGATTTTTAGATTTTGTATGAATTTTCATTTTTTAAAGATTTTGTTGGTTATAATCATTATCAGAAATTACTTCAGCAGTTAGATCGAAGTGGCGTAGGGACACTTCTGACGATCGCAGACTTTCATTTGTTCAAAAAAGGGCAATGTATTTTTTTTCAACGAAATTTTGTGTATATTTTTTTGTTCAAAAACATTACTACGAATGTTCTGATACTCTGTAGTACTGTAACTTGTTGAAGGGTTAAACAATGGTGCTTACTGCGTGATGATACTTACTCTGTATCTGGGTTGTATAGAGTTTTTTCTTAGTATACAGTCTGTGAGTGCACGTGTTTCCGCTGATTACCGTGTCCATAAAACTCGCAACAGAAATTCCCATTCTAAGCTCTGCAAAACTGCCAAACGCATTCCCTTCAAACGTGGTGAGGATATACCTTGGATGGGTATCTATGAAAGTATTTTTTGTTTGTTTGTTTGTTTTTTTGTTTTTTTTTTTGTTTTTTTGTTTTTGTTTGTTTTTTGTTTGTTTGTTTGTTTTTTTGTTTTTGTTTTGTTTTTCCGTTCTTCCTTTTTTTGGGGGGGTGGGGGGTGAGGGTGGTGGTGTTTGGTTTCTTGTTTTTAATGAGAACGCTCCAATGATTGTTTTAGTTTTTTTTCTAAATCTCTTGTTTGCTTTTACATACAACGCTTTCAAAAATATTCCCTGAAACCGCCCAGCTAATTGCTTTAAAATTGTATTGGGACAGTTCTGGAGACCATCATACCCTAATTCGTGCAAGCGGGAGAGTTGCGATTATTTCTCCCTTGGTAACTCTGAAGTGAAGTACCAAACAATCGTTTCGCGCATGTGTAAGAAAAAGTAAAGGGCATGATTTCTACACTTTACTTTTACTAATATATAAGACTTGCTTGCCTATAAAGCTTTTTGATGATCATTGCGTAAACGCCGCCTATGATGGTAGTCTCGGAAGATTACCAGCACGTCATTATAGTTGCCACCACTAGACGCTCTGATGGTTTTTATAAACTCTATATTTTTTTTTTACTTCGAAAGCAGAGCAAACTGTGTACGATCTCTGTAACACAGGGGAGGAGAAAAAATAAAGATCTATCTCTTCAGCAGTAAGCTACAAACTGTTAATTTAATGAACTGCAATTGAGCATTATGACCGTGAAAAAAAAAAAAGAAAATTGTGTCTTGGCACTTTACATGGTCTTTATTGCTCATCTTCACCTAGGAGGACTGGCCCTCTATTCGTCTCTGCAGTATTTATGTGTTTTATATGTCGCAGAGGCAGGGGCAGGGTAAGATGGACACAATGTACACTTGGTCACTTTGATCTCTCGCCCGCATACGTCTTTCAAAAAGGAGTACTTGTCATGAGATTCAAATCAAAATTCAGCTGTCAAGCAAACATATATTTCATTTTTTCACTCCTGAAGAAATCATTTACTTAATTTCATTGATTATGACTTATGATCACGCCCACTGTAGACGACAATCTGCACAGATCCATTGTTAAACGCCAAAATGTGTATATTCACAGGGATAGAGGATAATATGGCCTTTCATAAAAAATGACCTTAAAATGCAATTTAATGTTGTCCAATTGGTTTTAAACATACTATTTCAATGTCAAGGAATTGTATCTTTGCTAATATGTGAATATATAGCACCATATGTTTATGTTAACTCAGGCACTACATTAAATTTTCATTTAAGGTTTTTAAAATCCTTAGCTGAGACAGAAGCGTCATGTCCTGAACCCCATAGTGTAAAACGAACAAGATACATTTTTTACCATTCATGTACTTCGTTTGTAAAGTCTTCTTGAGTTAAGAAAGCTTGTTAGGTGTTTTTTTACTTTTTTGTATCTCTGTTTATCAGAATCCCCCCCCCCCCCTTTAGCTCTCACCATCAAGATCACGCAAGCAAAATATATGTTTGATCGTCTCTAATAGGTACGTGAAAAACTAGATAATATTCGGTGTTGCATTGGTTCTCATATCCCGCTGTAGAAAAATGTAAGCTATCTGATATGCAGACAGAATAACCCAATTTTACATTGTTTTGTGCTGAATTACTATCGAATAGCTTTTTACTTGGTATGGACAAGTACATTTCTTTCCACAAATGTTTTTCATTGATGGGTGTTCCTTTCACGGGGGCCATTTTAAGAATCTGATTATACGAAATATTATGGCTGATTGCAATATTTGGTTGTACGTCAATGTGTGTGTGTATATATATATATATATATATATATATGTGTGTGTGTGTGTGTGTGTGTGTAAAGAGTTTTAAGTCTAATATGACTCGTTCTCGAATTTTAAAAGACATACTATCAAATATTTTGTTCTTGAAGATATGCTTTCATGTTTTAATTGTTCCACTCTCTTCCCCATATGTGTACATGCTTCCCTTAGGCTTTCTAAAGTTATTTATTAATAGTTTTATCCTTTAGGTACTCCAGCAGTTTATATGATCTATACTGTAGTGATAAATAGATACTTGGAGAACGTATCAATGGCAACCATGATGAAAACAGAGTTGTCAATATACTTTTTCAATGATGATATGTCAGCAAGGTCTAAAAATATTCATCATCTTTTCTGCTTACAATAATGCGGCTGCGCTGAAAACGTCTGGAACTTGGTCGAAATAGTGTGCAAGTGTCCACCCCTAACGGAAAAAAAAAATCATACCCTTTAAAATAATATCTGTCCGTCCTTCTAACCATACACTTCTATATAGTACATTTATTCCAAGCTATGTTCCTCGACCTAAGGATCATTGTAAAGTTTAGTAGGAAACGCTCTTTTTTTTTTGGCTAAGCATTATGTTTTTTTAGTTAAGCCATTTTATGTAAGCCGTTATTCGTCTGTTTCCGCGATCTGCAATTATCCTGTTCTGTTTTCTCTCTTGTTCTTTAATTTGACGATCGATCCTTAACTGATATTGTTTATGCCAATTATTGAGTGTGGAGAATTTGGAATAGGTGGGACGTGATTGTCCTGACCTTTTTTATGTTCCTGTTTTGTAACGTCTGTACTTTTTCTCCTTTGCAACATTAAGTTTCTGTTCTTCATTTTGTTGTCCTTCTTTTATATATCTTTATTATGAGCATGGTAATGTCAAAAATGTTCGGCTATCTGGCTAAATTGCATTGAAATGTCATATAATTTTCAGTCATCGGATGAGCAAAGGTCATCCAATTAATTACCTGCTGTTAACTAGCTACTGGGCATCTGTAATTAGCTTCACCACTTTTGTGTTTGACAATTTCGCCCATTATAGCGTCTATAGTAAGCTGCACTGCTTTTGTGTGTGACCAAATCGCCCATCTTTACTATTCCCAAATATTGTATTGGCGTATTTACCTTTGGCGTACTATTTACCGTAGTAGCAATATACAGGGCCTCAAAAATGTTGCACTCTATATGTTGTTTTGATTGTAAACATATTTATTTTCCCTGGATTGCCTAATAGTATACAGAGACTAATCTGGAAGCTCTCCAGTACATAAAAGGATGTACAGTAATATATACAATACACACTGGACGAGAACAGAAGACTAAATTCACAGCTCGTACAGGAATAATACGATTTATGCCTTATAATGGAGACTTATAATTGTGTCATGTATCAAATCAGTAAATACAACATCTGGATTCTGCAATGAATGTCTGAACAGCCTCAAATACATGGAATACATTATCGGTGTCAGGCAAATCATCACTATCTTTCAAAAGAATATCTAATAAAATAACTAGAGCATTGAACTATTAGAGTCGGATTTACACCTGGAGCAAGTAAGTGGCACACAGTGTTCAGTAGATTGACCCTTTGCACAGTGAACTTGTGGCAGAACAATAGGTAATGTTTCGTATCTTCTACAGGATGAGAGCATGCATACGTTGAGGCTTGAAGGATACTGACATGGTAAAGATGGGCATTTAAAACAGAGAAGTTAAGATGGCGTTGCATATGGCATATGTTAAGGAAACGATTTCCATGTTTAAAGTATGATGGCTTTTTGTCAACATCTAAGAGTAATACATTTAATTTAGATTTGAACTGCAGCAGGGAATCGCTGACACAAGCACCAACTCTAAATATGATGAAGTATGATAACAGGTTGATTTATGGTGGAATGGTTTTTCTCAAAGCCAGAGTTTTTAGCAGAAAGTAAATTGTTAAAGGTTAGATACTCATAGAAGATGTTATAAACTAGATGCTCAAGTACTTTACAGAAATTACAGAGGAGTGAAATTGGCCTATAGTTTTCCTTAGACTGTTTCTTACTTCTTTTTAAAAACGGGACACACGTTTGATCTCTTCCAGGGATCTGGGAAATATGAGTTGGATAAGCAGAGGTTGAATAGATCAATAGGAGAAAGTGAGATAGAAGGGGCACAGTGTTTAAGAAGGGTGTTGCCTATACCATCAGGACCACAAGCAGAACTTGTGTTCAGAGACTTTAAAAGTTTTTCCACATCACATACTTGCACTTGAAACATAAACAGGCGGGCCTCAGTCCGGAAGGCAAAATCCAGCAAGGGCAAAGGATTGTTGTCGTGTGGGGTCTTGCACTGATCAGCAAAATACTTGTTGAATGTCACAGACTTCTCTATGTCGGAAGAAATGTTCCTTTCATCGTCAATAAGAGTTGGAATGTTTTGGTAAAGTTTGTGACCGAGAATAGATTTACTAAGGTTCCACCATCGTTTATCTTACTATTTGGGTTTCACCGCGAGTCCTGTGTAAACTTTAAGTTTTCAGATCAGGTCACTTGCCAACACTACATGAAGTTTACGTAAAAAAAAAAATATACAAGGGCTTGATGTCACTCTCTTTTTTAAAATAATGCTCTAGGTTCCTTAAGCAACAGCATGATGTTTTTCCAGTCCATGTTGCTGATACAAGTCGAACGTCTTTTTTTAGTATTTATTGCTCCTTTGTTAATTGAAATATGGAAATCTTGTACATATATTTTTAACCATTCAGTGGCTAATTGGTTGTATTTTATATCTGTGTTTAGTTGCTTAAGAATAATCTGCAAATTTGTGTCAAAAACTATGCATCCCATTCACTGTAATAAAAAGTATCATGTCAAGTTGGACAAATTGATATTACTTCTTCAATCGCCTTGGATATACAGTTGTCCGTCAACAATGAAGTATACTTGGCATTCTTCTCGTTTATACGCACAATAACGTTTCATGATTTCCAATATGTTTGCAACATGAGTGAAGTATCCATGGCATCCTAAATATTTACACCGACAAGGTACCCCTGCAATACACAGATTTGTTTTGTATTAATGCATTTTGATATTCAGTAGATTTATGGCTCGTTAGGGATTGTTCCAGGAAAGCGTATACATTCCCTAGTAATGCCGACAAATGTTTGCACATGAATTAAATTATCACACGATGCCAATTAAGACTATTGTATGAATCACGATGCTTCTTCAAAGTGACTGTAGTTTGCGGTGTGTGTACAAAGGCTCATCAGCATGCCCTGAGTGACCCAGATTGTGCACTCATCAACATCGCCCAGAAAATTACACTGAGAATGGGGCAAAACAATTGGGCGCAAAACTGTATGAGATTTGATTTAAACATATTTATTTCATCTTGATCACCAAAATGGTACAAGAGGAACTAATAAAGTGGTTTTCCAGTACAAAGAGAAACACATAGAGTGTATACAAAACACACAGTACAGTACAGTGAGAATACTAACAAAAATGCTACCGTTGGAAGGGAAAACACATCGAGGAATAAGATGTTAGGTGTATACAAAGACAATGCAAATATGAATCACTATTGGAAGTGTTCTAGATAAGGTAAGCTATTAAATATAACGGTTTCACCATGAGCAGGCATTTGGATTTAAAATTCGAACCTTCGGGTCTCTGTAATAAAGATCTGTACTGCATTAATTATACCTTCATTTGAGTCCTTGGGTAAGACTTTGCTACCTTTGGTGAGTCATGTAATCACGATGTCGCTTGCATAATAGGCAATAAGGGTAAGATTTACTCCAGGGGCCAAGAGATGGCCCACAGTGTTCAATAATTTGAGTTTTGAAACTGAATAACAGGCAAAACTAGAAAATAATAATAAGAATCCTTGTCCAGGGCAGTACAGGTGCAAGAGGGAGAGGGGACAATATTGAATTTGTGAAGATGTGAGTTGAGACTTGAAAATCCAAGGCGTAGTTGGGTAAGACATATATTCAGAAAGATATTTCCATATGAAAAATAGTCAGGTTGAATGTCCACACACAAAAGGGTACTGTTTAATTTAGTTTGAAATATTTCCAGGGATGCTGACTGTCTGATGTCTAAGGGTAGATTATTCCAAAGTTTGATGCTGGATGGGAGGAAAGAATTGCCAAAACGTTTAGTTTTGAATTGAGTCTGTTTAATATCAGAACGATTTTTCATGTTGAGATTAGCTATGCACGTCAGATCCTCATGTATGAGTTCACACAGGTACTGAGGTGTAATTTTGTGTAATATTTTATAAAAACAGAACTAGGCTTTTGGTATTTCCGCCGGACAGAGAGAATTTGCCAACCCAGGTCACTGAGAAGAAAAAAACAGGGTCTTTGGCGTAAGGCAGCAGTACTAATTCTTGCAGCTTCGCATTGTTCAGCTTCAAGAGAATTTAAAAAGGCCGACAGTACAGCTATCAAATATAATACTTCCGTATTTGAGTATTGGCCGCACCATGGTTGAATATAGCCGTAGCAGAGTTTTTGCGAGAAAGCTTGTATTTGAGTTGGTGAAGTAAAGCAAGTCGTTGATTGGCCTTGTTGATGATGCGGGTAATGTGGGAATGCCAAGTAACGTTTGCGGTCAAAGTAATTCCTAAATGTGAATGTTGATGTACTTTGGGTATAGCAGTGGCTCCATGGTAAATTGTAGGATGGTCTTGTTTGTTATTCTTAGGGGAAAAAGGATAGCAACTGATTAAATGGCATTAAATATGACACACCATAACCTAACCCAAACATTAATTCTACCAAAGTTGGTATCTATTCTTTCAGCAGACCTAAAAGGGTTATGGACAATCTCCAGTACACCGGCATCATCCGCAAATAATTTAATGTTGCATGTTGTATCATCAGTTGTGTCATCTATATATACCAAAAAAAGAAGGGCACCTAGGATAGAACCTTGAAGCACGCCGGCCTTGACTGATAACCAGGCAGAAGATTGACCACATATAGAAATGCACTGGAAGCGGTTCGGAATGTAACTCTCTATAAATTGTACAATGGGATCCGAGAAACCAGGTCACCTCATTTTGAAAAGGAAGCTGTTGTGCCATATTTTATCGAACGCTTTTGATATGTCTAGAAAAACCATGGGTGCTTCTTTACCCAGTTCTAGGCCATTGTATATATTATGAAGAATAGAGACATGTTGATTGATAGTTGAGTTTCTTAAATCCAGATTTTTTTTGCAGTAGGTAAGTCGTTTTTGATCAAGTACTCATAGAATATATTGTACACTAATCGTTCAAAAACCTTTGAAACGTTACATAGGAGAGAAATTGGTCTATAGTTTTCTTTTCGTTGCTTGTCAGTTTTGTTTTTTTAAACAGGACATAAGTTGGACTAGTTCCAGGGGGCCGGGAATTGTGACCTTAAGAGAGAAGCATTGAATGATAGTGCAAGAAAGACAAAGACCAAAACAAACCCCGCCCACACAAACCCACAAAAAGACCCAGACAAGACCCACACAAACCCACCAAAAACCCACACAGGTCCCACAAAGACCCCCAAATGCCCACCTAGACACACAAATGATGCACACAAGACCCACCAAACACCTATACAAATACACACTGGACATACACACACCTCCACAGGTCTTTACTAGCACCCACACAGACCACCATATACCAGCACAGCAAAGAAAACAGCATATTAAACAACACAGTAACATTCAGAGGAGGGGGTTAACAGCGTATTATGGTAAAGGAACATCACTAGACCAGTATTACATATAAGAACTATTAAATCACATAAATATTCTAAAAAGGTGTGGATTTAAGTGTAAAAAATTCAAAATAAGGAAAAAGTTACGAAACATAAAAAAAACGTCTTAAATGTGAAAAAATGTACTGAAAAATTACGAAAGTAATCATTTAGATACGAAAACAACTATGACAGAATATTCAAGTTCAGAACAAAACAGTACACAAACTACGTGAGTATATTAATGGATTAATATGAATTGGGGAATAATTCACAGACAATAACAAGAATTGGAAGAAACGAAAAACTAAATTACAAATTGACATTAATATTTGAAAAGTTAAGATAACTGTCCCAACAATTAAGAAGGTTACACTAAAGCCATGAAATTATTCAAACAGGCGTTGAAAAATGACACAAATGATAACAGACAATTGCATAAAATTTAAAAACAAAATAAATAAACATTTCAAATTTGTATGAAAGTAATACATAAAGAATAAAAGATAAAAAATTACACCACAAAAAAAAGAAAAATATATCACTAAAACTATGAAATGGTTAAAAAAAATAAGTAAGAATTCCAAATTTACATCAAAAATTCAAAATTTCCAAAATGGCATCAAAATTACAAAGAAGTACATTGAATGTGATAAACATTACATAAAATATTACAAACTTACATAGAAGTCCTAACATACATATAATGAAAATTAAACAAAAGATAAAACAAAATGTTAAATGCATTGAGAAAAAAATGACAAACAAAATTACGAATTGACCTTTTAGTTTGAAAAATTAAGATACTTTGAACATAAAAAAGTTTGCAGAGAAATAAGAATAATACATTACATACGATGAAAAAAATACATACAAAATTACAACTTGCAACAAAAGTGTGATACATTGTTAAAAATCTAAAAAATAAAAAGTAAAAATTGCAAGAATTTATGTGGGCCTAATGCTCTGCTGGCAACAAGGCTATATTGCTCCCGTTCATTTCTAAGTTGTGAGTCCTGACAGGGCTTCTAATCATATCAAGCTTATGTACATTGAATGTAAAAACTTTCCACCAGATGGCACTTTGCTCCACATGTAATTTTAGCTTTTCAATATTACTTTTGAAGTATTTTTTGTACCTTTAGTAATTGTTGTGCAATTAAAAAAATGTTTATTACATTGTTTTTATAAATTTGTGAACTGTGTAGCATTTTGTTAGTTTGCTTACAAATTCTGGAAAGTATCCCATACGTTCTTGTAACATTTCTTGCCCTATATGCAAATAATTATAACTTTTCAAAATAAAATGTCTATCTGTAATTTTTTTGTCTTTTTTATCAATGCTTTTAATACGTTGTTTTATCTTTTGTTATATTTTCCCTTTTCTGTATATGTTGGAACTTCAAGGTAATTTTGTAATGATTTATGTACTTTTAATAACATTCAATGTGCTTTTTGGTAATTTTGATGTAATTTTGAAAACTCTGATTTTTTTAATTTAAAATTTGGAAATTTTATATATCATTCTGTGAATCATTTCATAGTTTTAGTGATATATCTTAAAATTTTTTGGTGAAATTTCTGATCTTTTAATCAGTTTTTGTTACTTTCATTAAACATTTTAATTTTTTGTATTTAACTTTTTTCCCATTTCATACAATAGGCAAGGTCAAGGAGCCCTGCCTAAAAGAGGGCACTACAGTCCCTTGAGGGCTACGATTGTGTATTCCCATTACTTTACATTGTAATTTGCAACTAAATAACTTAAAAAAAACATAGAGACGCCAAATTTCGCACAGTAAATCTACATGTGTAACTGAATACATCACAATAATCATATTACCACAGCTACTAAAGTGACCAGTCTATTTAAGGTTACATTAACATGCAAACCAATGGGAATACACAGCTCTAGCCCTCCAAGTTTTTGTGTATTCGGTTGTGTATTAGGGCGAATATACACTTCGGAGCTAACTCTGACCTTTCCTATTCTCTGTTATCATTTATCTAATTTTTCAACACCTGTTTGAATAATTTCATGGTTAAAGGGTAACGTTCTTAATTGTTGTTTGAGTTATTTTACCTTTCAAATTTTAATGTCAATTTGTAATTTTGTTTGTCATGTTTGCAATGCCCGTTATTGTATACGCATTATTTCCCAAATTATATTAATAAATTAATAGACTCATGTAATTTGTGTGCTTTTTTTTTCTACCAAACTGGAATATGTTGTCATAATTGTTTTCATGTCTAAATTATTCCTTATAAATATTCTGTAGGTTTTGCCGACAAAAGTTATTTTTGTTTTTGTCTTTTTTGTTTTTTGATCTTTCAAGAATGTTTCCTTATTTTGAATTTTTCACACTTAAATCCACGTTTTTTTAGAATATTTATATGAGTTGGTACCTATTATGTAATACTGGTGATATTTTATGTTCATTTATTTTAATTTGCTGTTCAAACGGTCCTACGAATGTAACTGTGCTGTTTAATATGCTGTTTTCTGAGTGGTTCTGTGCTGGTACATGGTGATCTCTATCTTTGAAGCCTTTTTACTTATTTTGAATTTTTCACACTTAAATCCACGTTTTTTTGTTTGTTTTTTTTAAGAATACTTATGTGAGTTAGTTATGGTACTTATATGTAATACTGGTGATATTTTATGTTTATTTATCATAATATGCCGTTCAAACCGTGCTAGGAATGTTTAATATGCTGTTGTCTGTTCAGGTCTGTGCTGCTATTGGTGGTCCCTGTGGGTGCTAGTGGTGGTGTGTGCAGGTGTGTCTGGGTCTAATGTGTCTATGTGTAGGTGTTTTGTGGATTTTATGTGGGTGTAGTGTGAGTCTTTTGTGGGACTCTGTTATTTGGTGTGGGTGTTTTGTGGGACTGGTTTTTCGTTGGTCTTGTGTGGGTCTAGTGTGGATCTTACGTGGGTCTTTAATGGGTCCTGTATGGGTCTTAGAGGGTCTGTCTGGGTCGTGTGTGGGTCTTTGTGGTCTGTGTGGGTCATTTCTGGGTCTTTCTGGGCCTAGTATGGGTCTTGTGTGGATCTGTGTGGAAGGTTTTGTGGGCCTGTCTGGGTCTTTTGTGGGACTGCATGGGTCTTTTGTGGGACTGCATGGGTCTTTTGTGGGCCTTGTGTTGGTTTAGTGTGGGTTTTTGTGGGTTTCATGTGGCCCTGTGTGGGTTTTTGGGGGTGTAGTTAAGGTCTTGTGTGGACAGATTGACAAATTCCTCAAGCATTTTGCAGGAGTTTTGTGGACTGTATTTCCAGACTTCGAAAAGGATTGAGTTCATTGAAGGAAACTGTTAAGAGTCATGCAATGCTATGTTTGCTGTACTGAACTGCATGCTGACAGTCAGTGTATCTGCATTAATCCTGGCTCGAGTTTTTTTCCCGCTGGATGTCAGCCTTTGTGAATAATGGCGCAAGTGTAAATCAGCTTTGCCCAAGATATTGTGAAAATCTAATAATGGCATAAACCACTGCCCTCTTTCCAAGGGTATCCCACATTGTTTTTTGTACGCAGCCCTGAGCAAGACATATTATCATTACAAGAATCTCACAACAATGTCTGAGACAGCTGTTATCTTGATAAATCAATTTGTCAATTAGCTTCATTTATTTCTTAGGCCTATTGTCAATTTTCTACTCATCTGCAGTCATAAATAACA
Source organism: Hermodice carunculata (assembly GCA_964020975.1). NCBI lineage: Eukaryota > Metazoa > Annelida > Polychaeta > Eunicida > Amphinomidae > Hermodice > Hermodice carunculata. Next base: position 8,264,467 of record OZ026618.1, read on the forward strand.
GACAGGTTTCATTTAAAATCCCCTATTCTTTTTTCATACCAACTGACCTCATAAAACCACCATCTGGGCCGGTCATGCAAATGACTTTCATAATGATAGGGACCCAGAAAGAATTGAGGAAATCCATATGATGACACCCAGTGCACTTAAAAACTGACCGTCTGTGATCCCAAATACTTTGCACCCCATGACCGCACTATAACGGACCCTCCAAGACACCAATACCTTGCCCCCCCCCCCTGACTCCAAATACCTGACCCTCCATGTCCCCGAATACCTTGCATCCCCATGACATTAGCCCTGTAACCTGATACACGGCCGCCATTATAAACTAGGGTGTATATGGGCCCTTGTGCTTTTAGTGTCCTTCTCATACAGTTTTCCCTCCAATTCTTTTACCCCGTACTAGGTTTGATTCACTGGGCGATGTTAATGAGTGCACACTCTGGGCCACTCAGAGCAGGCTGACGAGCTTTTGAGCTTTTGGCTGTACAGACACCACAAACTACAGCCACTTAGAAGCAGCATTCTGATTATGTCTTAATTTGCACTGTCTGATATTTTACCTTATGTGGAAATATTCATTAGCATTACTCAGGAATGTATACGCTTTCCTAGAGCAATCCCTAAAGAGCCATAAATCTCATGAATAATGAAACATTTTGATGCTCAGCAGCAGTGTTGTATTCCACCAACACACACACACACATGCGCGCGTGCGTGCAAACACACACACACGCACACACACACACACACACACACACACAAGAATCTGTGTATTGCAGAGATACCTTGTTGACCATGTCAATTTTTGGGATGCCATGGGATACTTTATTTATGGTAAAAACATAGGCTATCAGGGATACTTTACTTATGGTAAAAACATAGGATATCAGGGATACTTTACTTTTGGTAAAATAATAGGATATCAGGGATACTTAACTTATGGTAAAAACATAGGGTATCAGGGATACTTTACTTTTGGTAAAAACATAGGATATCAGGGATACTTAATTTATGGTAAAAACATAGGATGTCCGGGATACTTTATTTAACGTATAAACGTGTAGAATGCCAGGAATACTTCATTGTTGATGGACAACTGTATATCGGAGGTGATTGAAGTAGTAATATCAATTTGTCCAACTTGACAGGGTATTATTCAGTACAGTGAATGGGATACATAGTTTTTGACGCAAGTTTGTAGATTTCTATGAAAAAAAGCAAACATATAGAATACAACCAATTTGGCAACTGAAGGTTGTCAGGACACCAAAATATATGCTTGATTTCTTCATATCAATTAACAAGGAAGCAACGAATATTACAAATGTGACGTTCAATTTTTCCTAGCCAAATAGACTGCAAACAAATCATGCTGTTGCCTAAAAAACCTAGAACATCATTTTCAAATGAGAGTGACGTCAAGCCCTTGTATGTTTTTCGACGTAAAATCCGAGGGGGGTTGACAAGTGACCTCATGTTCAAACTAAGACTTTACACAGGACAAATGTTAAGATCCAAATAATAGGATAAACATATGTATTAAACTTGTGCAGCATCTGTGAGACCCTGTATATCACTAGTACGATATATAGTACAACTGAGGTAAATGGGCCAATACAATATATGGGACTATAGAGACAGGCAATATGGTCACTCACGAAAGTGGTGCAGCTAATTATAGATGAGATAGGGGGCAAAATTGTAAAACACGAAAGAGGTGAAGCTAATTACAGATGCCCATTAGCTAATTAGCAGGAGGCTATTAACTGGATGACCTTAATTAGTAAGATGACGGAAAATTAGGTGACGTCTCTTTGCAACTTACCCATATAACTGAAGATGTGTTGATATTACCATGCTCATACTGAAGCTGATATATATGTTGACATTATTATGAATCAGTTGATGTAGCTGCCTTGACACGAGGTCTGATAGTTATATAGTGATTTTGTTTGTACGTGGAAAACAGTTTCTCACATATACCTGGTAAAGTGATTAATGGGTTATCTCAGTTCCTACGACCTTGTAATATTGCGTTAATAGGTCAGAAGCACACTCACATCAAAAAGTTTGCTTAACTTAAAATATTTGTTCAACAAGAGAAAAATACTCCCTCTGAGCTTCTTTACTGCTATGGGGGTTTTAGCCTCTTTATTCAGTAATGGAAACAACTATTCCAAATATAACATGGAAAGAAGGATTACCAAGAAGCAATGACATTTTACAATTTGGGGTGGGTGCTGAAGATAGAATTATTGTCCTTCATGACCTTGCAATCCAATTAATGCAATTAATGCAGAGCATGGACATTCTGCTATTTGTCACACAGCACATGTATTACAAACGCGTTTGCACCATCAGTCAGTCAACACCTGTATATGCCAGAAAAGTATTTAAGGACAATTGCAGTAAATATGCAGCATATGTTTCTCTTCAGATACCTTTGTGATGGTTTACAGATGGCCCAGTTTGGCAGTCAGTTATTTCCAGGACAATCTGAGAGACTGCTCGAAGCTCACAAAAATGCAACTCAACACAAAAATCAGCATATACTAATTGATTTCTCTCCTACTCTATCCAGTGAGGATCTTCGCTTAAAAAGCCGTACACGTCCTTCTGAGCAGTGTGTTATGTGTTTATGTTCCCCGCTAGGTTACTGTCAGTGTCTGTATAATATAAATGACGGTGTTGTCTGTCGTAATTGTGCGTAGTCACTGATGATAACTTCAGGCAAATGGGAGGATACTATTTATGTCTGGTAGGGTAGTACGGGAAAGTACATTCATAAAACAGCTAAGACACACAAAGATAACAAAGTTTCTAGAGAGACACTCATTTCTTTAAATATGATAATGCAATTGTGAACAAGCATCATGTAGCGGCAGCATGCAAACCAAGTATAGTTTGTTTGCAATCTGCTTCACTGTGTGCTATCAGCGCTGCTAAACTTGCACCAAGATGGTCATTTTTACTCCAGAGCAGTCTCTTTAGGTATCTTGTTAATGACCAAAAGCAGCGTAAATATTATAAGCATACTTACAGTCAGTGTGCAAGTGGTAAAAACTACTCATTTAAGCACAGGCGTGATTAATGTCGGATCAATGTTGTAGTACCTAATGGAATGCAAATGGCGCGAGTGAAACTTCATATGCCGAGTGGCACCCCCTTCTGGCCTATTTCTAAACAATTGGGCCAAATTCTTTGCATTCTGTGATGTACGTTGCATTGGTAAGTGTATTATGAGTATTCTCATATCACGAGGTTTTAAATTGCTGTTTTTCCCATTTACAAGAACGCCCTCTTACACAATATTGGATAACGCTAGCATACGTTTGGCGTGCATGTTTGTAAATTGTAAATGTAAGGAGAACACATTCAGTGGAAAAAGTACCCATATCTCTTACGCTCTTTCCAAAATATTAACCCTTTTACAGTGGAACATAGGCAAAGCTGTTGCCTTACAAAACTTTAATTATTGAAATTTTAGTTGTAGGCCATTCCTTCATTAGAAGACTGTATGGATATGTATCATCCCCCTCTCTTCCTGAACAGTCACCTTTCACATTGCAGGAATTTCCGGAACTCCAGATCATATGGGACTACAGGGGTGGTAGGAATATCAGGGACCTGCGTGAAGAAGGCGTACGAACCAGAGAACGCAGGTATATGATGAGGTGCTGCCCAGATTATGTTTATGTGGAAATAGGCAGCAACGATGTCATGAAAATGACATATGAGGGCGCATATAAGCTTGGTTCAGAGCTGGTTGATAATTTACACTGGATCTCCTTACAACCTGACGTAAAAGGTGTAGGAGGGGGTCAAATCCTACCAAGATGGCCAGATATTTGAACAACAATTCCAGACCTGGCCAAGAATGGTTAAAACCTTTACCTTGCCATGTTCAACAGGCGTCGCAAAAGGGTCACCGAGTAGTTTATCAACTCACATCAACAGGTAAGGTAAAAAATGTCTGCCACAAGAAATGTGCAATAGGGTGGTCTAGAAAAAGATGGAGTTCACCCTAAAATACAGCTATGTGACAGTACTGGTGGTCAATAAGGGAGTACGTATGCAACTTTTGATGTGCAACCAGTGAATATTCAGGTAATGATACTGATTCTAACATAGAAATACTTCTCCATTAGCTGTACCATTGAAAGTGGACAGACAGGTGCAATGACCAATATGGGTATCATGTAACAAGGTATGTGCATTAATACATTCATTATAGTTCTGTAGATAATATTTTGATAATAATAAAATAAATACGTTATGCTGGCACATGCACTGTAGGGCCCCATAGGCTATGCTGCCATATATACACCTGAGAAGTATATCAGGATGTTTTGTGTGTATGACAAGTATGTTTTGCGCTCATGGATGCCTGTCGGGTATGAAAGGAAGCATAGCATGCCTGACAGGTATGTCAGGTATTGTATAAGTTGCATGATAGGTATATCAGGATTACAATTGTTTGCAGTCTGTTGGTATCACATAATAACAGACTTAGGTGTGGCATGATGGTTTACCTATGTGTTTACGTATTTCCCTGTGTGTATGTGTATGTACCTGTTCACGTCTCTCTCTCTCTGTGTCTGTCTGTCTGTCTGCCTGTCTGTCTGTCTGTCTCTCTCTCTCTCTCTTTCTCTCTCTCTCTCTCTCTCTCTCTCTTTCTCTATATATATATATATGTTTCCTTCACCCACTAGACTGGATTACAAAATTTTGCGTGGCAGTGTCATTAGTCTCCTGAGGCCTTTGGTGAACAAGCTGTCATTTGCCAATTTTCACATTCTTTCTGGTCTGGTAATATTCTACACACCTAGCCTTACACTTACCTTGGCATGAATATTTAGAAGAGAACTTTCACATTAACAGCTATGTGTATAAGCATACATTGTCTACACACTGCGTATATAAACCAAACCAAATCGGAATTCAATTTGGATGGTACACATATATATGCTGCTGATAACAAGGAAAAAAAAATGTTACACACATTAATTTCTAACTGTCTATTTAAGGCGTCAACCTGCCTTTACATGGGCATGCAGGGCTATATAGCATAAGTAACTAACTAAATGACTAAATAAATATATATGTATGTATGTACGTATGTATGCATGCATGCATGTATGTATGTATGTATGTATGTATATATATATGTATATATACATGTATACATACATATATATTTGCATATATATACATATATATGTATATATATGTATATATATATATATATTAACATGGCTGCTCCTCCACAAATGATGTGTCACTGTTTAATTATTTGGTGTGTATGAAAAGGCAGTGAGAGTTGTGAAAGGAATGATATTTCAATAATTGCAAAAACACTAAATATTGGCATTTGCAGAGGTGGTGATGAACTTATGAAAATTATTGATTGCATTGGCAGAGGATAAACTGCAGAGATTATTTCGATATAAAAGACATCTTCGTATTTAGGGTCATCAGATAAAAGTCCCTGGGAACACAGACGAGAGGTGGCATTGAAAAGTGCGCAATTATTGAGCATAGGTAAAAGACCAGTGAATGAAAATAAATCAATAGCATGACTTTAAACTAGATAGATAGATATACTTTATTTATCCTGGCTAAAAACACAACAAGCAAAAAGCTTGTTTACATTGTGGCCCAGCAGTCATGGAATTGGAATACAGTCATAGATGAATGTAGATGCAATGGAAGTCTTACAGCAATATATTGAGTAAAAATATATGCTAAGTTAAATTAAAAGATTAAACCAGTGTTAGATAAATACAGAAAGTCTTACAGCAATAAATTAAGTAAAATAGAAAATAGTTACGTTAACAGATAAAAAAAAGTCTTAAATAACACACATGGTACTACGTTCTAAGTTTGTGTTTTCAAACCAGCTTCATAAAAGACTGCAGGGTGTTTGCTTGACGAACCTGATTCGGTAAAAAGCTCCATGAATTGGGTCCTTTGCAATAAAAGCTTCTTTTAAAAATTTCACATTTAGGTCTTGTTAAAAAGTATTACAGGAGAAACGTTGTGTTGGCACCAAACACATAGTACCTCCATTGCCTCAAAGACATATAAAAGAAGGACAATCAAAGCGAAAAACAGAAAGTAAATGTTGAAAAGGAGAAGAGTACAGAAGTTAAAAAAACTGGAAGATAAAAAGGGAAGGACAATCACAACCCACCTGTTCCAAGATCTCTGCACCCAATAATTGGCATTAAGAATAGCAGTAAAGGGTCAACTTTAAAATTAAAGAAAAAGGTACAAAATTGAACAGGATAATTGCAAATCACAGAAATATACAGATGACGGGAGACATGTCCTGTGAAGTTGATTCCAAGTTCAAACAAGCTTTATGTCATTAAAGCTCTTGTATATAGTGTTGAAAGGGGCATTTGATCAAGAAAAATCCTGATTGCAGGGTGAATTATTTTACAAAAATCTATACTCAGCGATGATGGCCACAGATCCTCATTATGGAACAAATCCATGTTTATCCCGATGTGGACAGTTCATGAGAGAAAGTCAAGACTGTGATATGACTGGATATTTAGGATTAGAGTCTACTGGGACTGCATATCATTTGCTTAATAATATGGAGGTCCAATTGAAGTTAAGGCCATCTAAATCTATATTTAAATTGATATAACTGCTAATCCAGATTCAAGGTGCCAAACTATCATTACAAACATAAAATTCGAGTCTGCAATGAGCTTTTTACCTAGCCTGCTGATGGCTCACCTGAAAACATTAGACAAAGGTAATTATGCGCTTTATCCCTTTAACAAAAGTGACATGAAGCATTACACTTTTCCCTCGGTAAATACCTGCCTTTCGCATTATTCGATGTTTCTCTGATTGTTTGGTTGGAATTTTTGAGTGTGAGTTAGACGTAACTGAACCATTTGAGAACCAAATGTTATCCAGATTACATTTTAGACACTCTATGTTATATAGAAGTTCAAATATATTTATTCATCTGGAACATTACAGTCATATATGCAGAGTGGTGAAACAGAATATGTTTGGCAGATTCACCTGAGCCACTAGTACGGTTGGAGGCATAAAAAAGATTGTTGTCGTACAACTGCTTATAAAATGAAGTGGCTAATTAAATGAAGTGGACTCCTTGCTCAATTGCACAGATTCAAAGTATATCAATCTGTATTTTAAATTGTCCTGAGTAAAACACTTGTTAGCTAACATGGTAACAACGAATTGTTTCTGTAGTAAAAGTAAACAGTGTGGTAATGATATTATGACAGGTTGTCACATGCTATCATTTATTCCCCTATTTATATCCTCTGAGATGCATATATACTGATCAAGCATTATCATTTGAACTGCTGTCGAAAGTGGTGCAAACAAGACCATATGAAAATAAATTAAGAGAAATTAAAGTGCAGTGCTTTGGCTGCCCCCAAGGTTGAGTTGGACTGGATATTCGGAGAACCTCACTCGATCATGCATGTAAATCTATGTATATCACTGAGACACACTAAAAACACAAAAATGTGAAGGAAGCAGTGTTGCTCTATATCATTCCTTTGGAACTCTGTGATTCTGAAAATTGTTTTATGCATGATGGTTATCTATGGTAATTCTGTGGTTAACAACTTAACAGTAATTTCGCTCGTATGTTATTAGAACTAAAGGGTGCTATTTCTATACTTAACTTTTATTGATACTTAAGACTTGCTTGCCTATAAAGGTTTATGATGTTCATTGTGTAAACTTTTATTGATACTTAAGACTTGCTTGCCTATAAAGGTTTATGATGATCATTGTGTAAACTTTTATTGATACTTAAGACTTGCTTGCCTATAAAGGTTTGTGATGATCATTGTGTACACTTTTATTGATACTTAAGACTTGCTTGCCTATAAAGGTTTATGATGATCATTGTGTACACTTTTATTGATACTAAAGACTTGCTTGCCTATAAAGGTTTATGATGATCATTGTGTAAACTTTTATTGATACTTAAGACTTGCTTGCCTATAAAGGTTTGTGATGATCATTGTGTAAACTTTTATTGATACTTAAGACTTGCTTGCCTATAAAGGTTTATGATGATCATTGTGTAAGCTTTTATTGATACTTAAGACTTGCTTGCCTGTAAAGGTTTATGATGATCATTGTGTAAACTTTTATTGATACTTAAGACTTGCTTGCCTATAAAGGTTTATGATGATCATTGTGTAAACTTCGCATAAGACTGGAGTCTCGAACCAGCATATCATAGGCCCCGGTAGAGGTTCTGATGGTTTGTATTAACTCTTTAAATTTATTTACTTCCAAACCAGAGCACATTGATCTCTGTAGCACAGGGGAGGTGAAGGAATGACAGAGATTGGTGTCACCAGCAGTAAGGTAAGAAATGTTGATTTAATGAACTGCAATTGAGCATTATTACCGTAGAAAAAAAAGTTGTGTTCTGGCACATGACATAGTCTTTATTTACCCATCACATCTGATTGGACTGATCTTCGATTAGTATGTGCAGTCTTTTTGTGTTTAATAGGTCACGGAAGCAGGGACAGGGTAAGGGTGGGTGCAGTATAGACATGTTCACTTTGATCTCTCACCTGGATACATATTTAAAACAGAGCCACCTGTTATGAGATCCAAATAAAATTCAGCTCTCATGCAAAATTTTATTTCATTTTTACACTCCTGAAGAAATTATTTAATTTCACTGAACGTGACTCATGACTACATCCATACGATCACCTGCAGAGACCTATTGTTGAGCGTCAAAGTGTGTATATAGGCAGTGATAGAGGGGAATATGGACTTTCATAACAGTGGCCTCAAAATACAATTTAATGGTCTTAAATTGGTTTCATAGGGATACTACTTAAATGTCAGAGAACTATATCTTCGTTACCATTTAAATACAAAGCAATATATTTTTTTGTTTACAGTGGTGCTTCTTTGGCCAAAATCACTCAACTGAAACCATTTGTATGTATAGGCTTCTGCAATGCTGGGGTTAATGTGTTACAATTGCAAAAAGACAATCTAGTTCAAATAACTAATTGATTATATACTCTTTAAACGCAGGAGCAACTGAGTAAAAAAGTTAAAGTCATTTTATATTTGCAATATATTTTCCTGCATTAGTACAGATATCAGTTAACCCATGACGTATCTTCATTCGCACACCATCATCATCATTAATACCTTGGGACAGGTTCAGATATGTAAGCCCACAATTGATAGGCATGTCCTCTGGTACAACTTTTGTAAAAAATTTTATAATTGCCATTCAACAAAACCACTGGTACTGTGAATAGCCTGAATCCAGAGTACAAACACACCAACCAACTCGCCAAGTATATTTTGCAGTCTAACAATGTGTTTAATTCGCAGCGTGTATGTGCTTAAGCTATGGATGGTAGAAAACAAAGATAACATGAAATATCATATGATTTTTTATCATTTGTATATATATATATATATATATATATATATATATATATATATATATATATATATATATATATATATATATATATATATATATATACATATATATATGTATATATATATATATATATATGTATATCATAAATATGAATGAAGCTCAGGAGAAATACCACATGTCAAACTTGTGACCATGACAATGGAAATAAGTATATTCTGTTGACTGTTATAGATATTACATACAAATTCACATTGGTCTTTTTTTGCAGCTTGCAATACTGGGGGTGTTGCAGTTTGCTGTGAATGTTGATTGTGTAGACATAGATTTCTTTCTGTTAAGGTGGAAATCACGAAACCTGCTTTCCGGCTATGTTGATTAAGAGTGCACCTCCATTTGTTAGGTCAAATATATATTCTTGTTCCACAGCTGGCCTAAATTAAGCTTTTTACCAAACCGAGGTACTCCTGGCTGAGTGCAAATCTTTCATCCCGTCAAATCCTTAGTATTAACTGACGCAATCGACTTACTTAACTAGGTATAGACAGAAATGCAAATATTTTGTCATATAAACTTAAATATGTTGATTGGAATGTTGGTACAGTTTATTCTTGATGTTGCCGGACATGTTGCCTTGGTAAAATTTATCTTCATGTCATTCCCAGTAGCCTCTCGTGGTGATCTTTAGCCAGCTCTATTTTGGTCTAGTTTGTTCATATTTAAGCCATGCAAAAATTGAAGTGATAAAAAGGCCCACAAGCGCAGGGTGCACCTGGGCGTGTAGAGGAACAGTATGACCATGAGGTGAAGCATCAGTTCTCTGCATTATGGTTAGAGTCCCCAATGCCAATAGAACGAAGCACAACTTCTGCAGGCGCATTGTTATCGTTGAACTGCAAGAAAAATATTTCATCCCTTTTAATTTCCTTTGAGTCACATTTAATTACATCTGATGGTCAAAACTGTTTTGAACATGCATTTTTTTCTTCAACATTTTGTTGCTATTTTTATGCAGGAGTTTAATTTTGTTTCCTTACTAGCTGATTTCTGTTCTCCTCAACACTTGTATAGCGTGAAGGAGAAAGAAGAAAAAGAAAAAAGAGCAAGAGAAAGAGCAAGAGAAAGAGGAAGAGGGTGAAAAAAAGGCTGCACAAAGTGATTTCATCTCATTTAAATTGCTTAATTGGCATGTGAACGGAAGAAGAATTCAAATCCATGTTGGTTTTTAAAAGCAAAGAGTGAAGATCATCATTTTAAAATAAAGGCTAAAAGCTTCGGTTCCTCTAACTAGATATATTACATATGAACATACAAAGGCCGTCTAAAATCGTCATTTCCATTACAGTATATGAAATTCCATTTTTTGTCCAAAATCATTGGAACATGTTGAACCCTTAAAGGTTTTATTTCGATTTTATAGTTATGTCCAACTTTAGCTCTATTTCCACACAAACGCTTTTCTATTGTCCACAAGTAATGTATTGCACATTTGGTTGAAAAAATAAATAAGAAAAGGAAGAAGAAGAAGATGAAGAATAAAGAGCAGGAGGAGGAGAGGAACTAAGAAAAGCTCGGCATATTTTCCTAAAAGATAATCAACGGACAAAATTAATTTAGCCAGGTGTTTTCAATTAATAAACCAGTAAACGAAAAAACAATTGACATGTATTTCTCTGGTACAAAGTACAATGCAGCGATCAACATTTTAAAATAAAATAACGAATCTTAACCTGTATATTTCCCCGTATTGTATTTGTGTCATTTTTCCCAGGACCACTTCCCAGTATTCATTACCCTTTTCCGCTGTCCGAACTCTTTACTGTCCACAAGCTAACCTTTCCCTGTCTAGCTTATATACATATGGAAGTACTATTGTCCATATTGCACACGTTCCTCTGTAAAATTTTGACATAGGTTGTATTAGCCCAAATAAAGTAAAGGGTCTTCCGCGGGGAACTACTCAACATGTTTCGAAGCCTTTTACCCGCAGTGTCTCTCTGAGTAGCAGCTCCTTGTCTAAGCTAAATATTCAGCAAAGACAACCCACATAATAATGCATAGATATGAACGTAGCAAATGATGAATTAGCTAAATATCTGAAGTTTTGCTTATAAATGCAGAGCTTCATTATGAAAGAAGAATACCTGTCAAACAAACCATAATTACTAAATTTGTAAAGTACAGGTTCAGAACAATTTGACTCACCCCTGAACCAATATGTAACCTTTCTGGTTGGACAGCTTATCATAGTTAAACCACCGGCCAGTGTTTAACTGAAGTGGAAACAAGCTGGGGCATTATATTCAGTCCCAGTGATTTTAAAATAAAAAAAAACGCAGCTAGACCACCTGCACAAACCAACGGAAATCCTAAAAAGGACTGCGACAATGTACATCCTGTACCAGAAATGTAAAACAAACACCATGATGACACTTACCCCTCAAACAATTAAGATATATTTCACTGCCAACTCTGAGTCAATATATCAATGTAATGTGTCAGGTTTGTCACATTTGAGAAAGTACTGTCAATTTTGAGTATTTTTTAATATTGATTAAATGTGCATTTAGGCATGCCAGAAAGTCATGAAAGTCATTAGCATTTATGAAAAAACATGTTATCATAATACTTTTTTCTAAACATGATTTTAAGTACAATTAGGCAAACATGTAACGTATAAAATTACTAACACCCTGAAAAGGCAACAATCTTTAGGGTAACCTCAATGTAAAGAACGTTAACGATACAGACCTTTGGCATATGGACAGCGCCTCTATATTATATAACTCATCAGCTTTGGCATGAATGCTGAATGGATCTCGACATGGTTAACCTTATTTTTGGTGCACTTCAAAGTTTTACACATGTATTTTGAAAAGCTAATAAATCTACAAACTTATGCCTCTAAGCCACACAAAATGCAAGTGTTAATTTGACAAGTTTTCAAAAATATTTTCCTTGAATTTTTCCATGAATTTTGCTGTCCTGTCTATATTTATTGGCCCCTGTTTCTGATTAAAAAAGAATGAAAAGAAGCCCTGTATATTGAATTATTGATGTGTCGCATTGGAAGGGTCCTACTGTACTCTGGCTACATAAAAATGTTGTTACCCTGTCTAAACATACTTGTTTATTTTGACCATATACTACTTATCTTCAGTAGCATATTACCTTTGTATTTTTTACACATTTAATGAATGTATATACATATATATATATATATATATATATATATATATATATATATATATATATATATATATACATATATACATACATTTAACAATAAAAAAGAAAACATTGTTTTTGTGCGAGTGCATGTATAATTGCATAAAAACATACGAAAAATTGTAAATACAAATTCAATTCAAACAGAATAAATACTTTCACACTTATCTTTGATTATTCAGATGATTATTGTTTTATCAAAAAAGAACTGCGTGCACAAGTACTGACCTTGTTTATCTACTGTAAAAAAACCCTCCAATTTACCAAATGAAGAAAACCTTTTCTTGCAGGTCTTCGAGTTGTCCAAACGCACCTTGCAGACGAGAATGCAAGAATGAGGCCATCTAAAGATACTTTTATAGAGCCATGGCTACGGAATCTTTCAAGATTTTGGAAGTTAATATTTGCATTCTTGTCATACTTTGGATTCAGGAATGTCAATGTGCAGGCATTTGTAATTATTGTTCAGACTGACCCTCAATGGCAATTTTGACCAGCATGATACACATGTATGTAAGGCATGCTGTGTCATCTACATAATAAATCCATGCAAATGAGTACTTGGTGTCATTATTGCACATAAAATGTTATACTCGTTATCATTCCTGTGGTACATATAAAATGAAATTCTGTCCTGAACATGGAGGAGAGTGAGGGTAAACACACATGAACGCGTAAGAAATACACAAAACCCAAAGTGCTGTCTGCTGCATTCAAAGAATTCAAGGAAAATCATTCGAAAATTTGTCCAATTTACACTTATATTCAGTGTGGCTTAGAAGCATCATTTTTCGGATAAGTTAGCATTTTCAAAATACATGTACAGAACTTTGAAGTGCACCAAGCAATAAGGCTATTCCCAAATTATGCATGCGTGAGGAGTATGTTTTTGGTTTTTTACTTCACTTAAAAAGGCCTCTTGTGTCCCCCTTGATATCAAAGCAGCAGACATTAGTATGGGTATTATGTATCTCTTAGGTATTCTCGTATGTTAACCCTCAGTCTCCTTCTAGTGAAGGACAACATTTCAATTTATATGTACCACAGGGAGAATAACGAGTATAGCATTCTTATGTGCGCTAAACACTCCAAGCATCCATTTGTATGCATTTATTATGTAGATGACAAGGCATGCCCTATGTACATATATATCTTAATACATGTGATGGTCCAAAGTTCCTTTGGGGTCGGTCTGAACAATATCAAAAATGCCTGCACATTGGCATCCATTTTCCAAAGTCTGTCCAAAATGCAAATATTAGCTTCCGCAAGCTATAACAGATTTCGTACATAAGGGACGGATCTATAAAAGTAACATTACGTGCCCTGATTCTCCCATTCTCGTCTGTCCGGTGTGTTTGGACAACCTGAAGACCTGGAGTGAGATATTTTCTTCCTTGTAAGTATGTGTAAAATATCACTTTATTCATAAAATAAAGGAGTATATGTACATATATTGACAGCTAATGCTACCAAGCCCAAAAACCACGTGTCGGTGAAAACAGCATGCAGGGCAAATGTACCGTCAAAAAAAAAAAAAAAAAAACGTTTTGAAATAAAAATTTCAGAGCATAACATACAAATACGTGGTGGTGGTTATTAAAATATCCAATGTAGAATGTCCAATAAAATCAGTACAACTTGCAGTATCACAGATTGTCCATAGGTTATGCATAAATAAAAGAAACATGATGATTGTGAGTACATGTGCTATGGCACCTGGTATGTGCGTCGCTAGCCACTACCACTGCCACGTTCCACAGTATTGGCGAAGTGAAGAGTGGGTTGGGGTTTTGCATGAAAGAGGGTGAAACTGCTGATGATGGCTGTTTTACTTGTAGTATTTATAAACGATGTAATGAGGATGGTATGGCACATAGTTTGTGACGTGATTGGACATGGTGGCTATTGTCTTCGGATTTAACACCTAAGGCTCCTATTTCAATTGCATAAAGACGTACCGTAAACCCGTTTCTTTCAATGTCTTTCACCAGCGGGGTATATTTATTGATCTTATAATTGTGTATTTTCTCAATATATTTTTTTTAATGGAACTGGAAGTTTAATAATATGGAGTTCTTGTTTTCCAGTGGAAAACAACGTCAGAACTGTGATTAGCTGTGTGTTGGTACATTGGACAGGGATAGTTGTAGGGTGTTGGCGTGAATGCTCTAGGTCTGATGATATCTTGTATGAATGTTTTCCTTTGGAGCTGCTCTGAAACCAAAAGTTTAGGATGTTATTGTGGCTCCATGTTAATCTTCATTGCTCTAAAACTTTTGTCCAATTGTTAAGGACATGTGATAGTGTTTCCTTATTTTTACAACGTTTGCATGCATAGTTTAGTGGTTCGCCCCATCTGCGAAGGTTCACACTTGTATTAAGAGTGTCAGAAAGGGAATTGATTAGAAATTTCATTATGCCGAGAGGTAGATTGAATGCTATACTTTTCAAATTTATTGATGTGTTTTGTAGGGCGATCAGTTCGAGAAAACAGCCTTGCACTTCAAGTGAACGGACATGTTCAAGCCAGAAACTTGAAATTCGTTCTTGAAGGGTTTTCTTGGCATGTTATTTGCGTTTACTTAAGCTGTTGGTTTCAGAATGTGTTTCAATGTAGAGATTTTTAGATTCCGTGATGTGTGAAATGTTTCAGTCCATTGGTTTTATCTGTTAAGACGAATATCGACGCAATGATTGACTATTTGGTAAGCTTTTGTTCGAGAGGATATGTAGGATAGGGTGTGGTATTCCATGTATAAATCCGATATGGTTTTGATGTTGAGTCGTTCAGGTGTATAAAGAATAAAACAGAGTCCCTGGATGTGGTAAGCCACTCCATTTCTTGAGATATCAGTTGGTGAGGGCATCAAAGTTTTTTGGAGCTGAGTATGACATAGGTCGTTAAGAGTGAGATGGAATCTGATAGAATGTAGGTAGTCGTCTCCCTAGATACAGAGTTTGTATTCTTTGCGGACAAGAAGCATGTCAATATTTTCTAAGGCTGTAGACATTTTCCGACCTTTCCTTCAATCCCTAGGGCTGACTTGGTTGGGGTAGCTCTGAATTTTGGAAAGTGTTTTGTTGCTGACAGCTCCAACTCTAGGGCTGACCGGGCACACTGCACTGATGGAACCACCATCACAGACTGGGCTGTGTAGGTATCCAAAACAGTTGACCTGAACCAAGTGCTTGATTGCTCCCTGAAACTGCAGTGATGGGAGAGTTGAGTACACCTGCTTTACTAGGAAATATTATGCTGTAATAGACCAATTAGCGGGTCTCTGATGCATGTTATGTCATTTGAATCACACAACGGAACCAGGCAGCCCCAACCACAAGCCCTAGAACTGGGATTTGGGACTTTCAAATCCGACCTAAGAAAACAGTGATGTCAAGTGTTTTTATTGTGGTGCACCAGTGATCATTTTGTAAATTTGGTACAAAGAATACACTCCACAGTTGTGGCCTTAAGGGCCATCAGGTCAAATGTTGTCATAGTGCACGTGAGGCATGCTATGGCTTACTTGCTGAAGGGTTCAGTAGTAATGCTTATAAAAATGTATCAAGTATCTTCACCATATTGCTGGCACAAGAAAATTAAATCAATAGAATTAGTAGTGCAGGACGAGCCATCTACAGATTAGCAGGTGCTGGTATGTGTTACCCAGGGTTAAATTCGAATGTAAAAGCTTACATATGGAAGCGTGTTGGGGGTCCCAAGCTTGGCTTATGGCATGAACTGTATAATCTTAAGTAAAAGTGAATTGGCAGCCATAGAATCTGCACAGGGATCCATAGTTAAATACGTTTTGGTATAAACAAGAGGTCTCACCACTCCTCACTATTAAGGCCTTTAAATATTCCTGAAATGACACATCGTATCACGTATGACACAGTTTCTTTGACCTGACGACTTACTCATGTCTCGTCGCCTTACAAAAAGTTATGTCTCAGGCGGCTATCGCATTTTCTTGTATACAGTGCTGTTCCTAAAGGGTCTCTCATTGATGGTCTGATGTCATGTAATATGTCGCCTGTACAAGCTATGCTTGGGCGCTTTAGGTCTGTTACACAAAAGCGTCCTGTTGAGTGTGATGGTATATCTGGCACTGTAAAATATTTATCTCTTCCCCGAAACACAAAATACCAGGAGATAAATTCCACGGAATATCACCTAGTTAAACTGCTTACCAGGGCTTTTTAATTCTGATCCTCAGTTTTATTTTATTTGTGGTGTTCTTCTGTACTGATTTATTCCCCTGCCCTCTGTATTAAGTTTACCATTGCTTTATTTTATGTATTGTCGACGTGCGTTATTATCATTATTGTTTGATTTCATTATTCTTATGTTCTATTGTGACAACTGTGTGTTGTATGTAAATTATAATTTGGTTCTTATGTGCTTTGTGTGATATTTATTGTGATCATTCTGTGCAGTATGCAGATTGTGATTTGGTTTGAATGTGATATTTTTTCAAATATTTTTTATGCCTTTATCTTATGAATTCTGTGTGTCACTTTTTGTATTCATTTCAATGTATATGGTTTTATTCTCCTTTTTAGGAGGTTCAATAAATATGTTATTATTATTATCAAAGCAAAGTGAAAATATGTTGCTTTCTCTATTGCCTACCGTATTGCACACAATCTTGGTGTTTCAAAACGTAAAGAACTTAGTTGATTATAGGCAAAGGAGAAATTTTCAATTTATGGTATGACACAGACATTAAACTAGGAAGATTGGGGCATTTTATTGTTTAAACTGTGAATATACCTTGATTTGTAAGTACGGGAACACGTGCTTAAAAGCAGGTGGTGCTCTAGGTTTTAGGATACACTCTAGTGTGAAGCTGTGATAACATTATACTAAATTCCTCGAAGACAGCCTGTAGCGACTTTGTATTGCCTTTTCTAGGCTGGACTTTTTATAAAGACTAAAGATTCTTCCCCGGTTCTGGGACAGAATTAGCTGACACAAAAACAGGTCAAATGCATCGAAAACCAAACAAAAAAAAAAAAAAAAAAAAGAAGGGTTTGCTAGACATTATAACCACATAAAAGATGAAGCTGGGTAATTTGACGGATCATAAGACGAGCATACCACATCAAGTTATTTGATATTTGACTAAAATAATTTGCCCGGTGTGAATTGAGGTATATAAGAACATCTTATGCATGGGAAAAGTGCCATCCTGTGTAATCTACTTGCTAATTCATACTGTTTCCTGCTCACATATTTTGCTTTTCCAAATATGTTTGATCTGGGCATAATTGCATCATTTCCTGGAGAAACACATATTACTTCCCTGTGATACCGTCAGTTATAAGCCCCTTAAATTGTCAGCAACCTTTGTTAATTTATTCACCTATTTGATAAACCTGGAGAGAAAACCTGTCATCATCAATGTAGTTCAATGTAATGCCAAAGTCATTTTATGCCGTCTTCATATCTTTCACTATGTTGCTGTTATTTGAAGAATCAGAAAACCCTGTTACATGCATTAAGTTCATATGCTATAAAATGCATCGGCAGAATATGGCAAAATTATCATCTGTTAATACTGGTATCTACTCTTCAGCCTCTCGATGGGTACCCTCATTTTGGTAATCTAGCAGTCAACATGCTGTTGTTAAGGGAAGTGGTAGGTACTTGCAAGTATTTATTGTCAGCAGTGGTATTCATCATCTTTAACATATCTTTAATGATTTATGACACAGCTTAATGAGTCTGATTGCGGTTTCATGGTAGGAGACCATAAACTTAATTTGTATGGTAATGTGGACGACATCATAATACTTCGTGCTACAACCTCAGATTTACAACATGTTGTAAGTGTAAGTGTATGATCTACACTGGACATATGTATGAAATTCAACCAACATTCCCAATTGGGAATGAGAAACTACCTATTGTGGACCAAATGTTAATATTTCATATTGATTTGCCAATAACGCAACATTTGTGGTCACATGGAAACTCCTATTAACAACTGTAAAATATCACATTATAACTTGCACGAAAATTTCATGAGGAATCTATGACCACCACGAGACAAAAACATACATGTGGAGTACTATTTGCCAGCCTATTTAACTGTATAGGCTACAGTGTTCCCATGATAAACAGATGAAAGTTGCTTATCTGGAGTGTACTTATCATTGTCCTGGAAAACAAGGCATTCATCTGGGAAAATGATCTCTTTACTTCAAATTATTGAATGACATGCCAGGTAAGGGAATATTTCAGTGTGTGCACAATCTGTAAATGCTAACAGGTTTGGTCTTCAACATTACCTGTTTTTCTGTATATAATAACGTTAAGGAGGCTTTACAGTGCGATTTTAATGTTCCTTGTATATGTCCTTTACAGTATAGGAAGGTTAAAACATGTTTGTATACTTGTGATGGCATTCTGCACTTGAAGCATCTACTTTGCCACGATCATTGCCTCAAACCATATAATGAGAAGCATAAATTAGTGTCTTTGCTGATACTTTCATTGCTTATCTAAAAAAACGTATCGTGACTGGCCACCACATATGCTGTATATCATGACCATGGTCCTGTTATGATGTCTGTCCACCAGTCCACACGACTGATGTCTCATGGCCTTGTGTACACACCACACTCGGCCGCTCTGTCTCCGTGATAGTTGGCTTTATTATAATATAGTTTGGGGAGGAACTATACCATTTGACATACGTATTAAGTTTTAGTTTATGTGGGACACTGTATTTTAAGTTTGTATGATTTTCCACCATAATTATTTTGATATACACTTATAAGTTTCTGTAGTTTCCCCAATGTCGAAGTTTTGATAATATAAGATACAATTATTATTATTATTATTATTATTATTATTATTATTATTATTATTATTATTATTATTATTATTATTATTATTATTATTATGCTGCATGTTCGATTCGATTGGCTAAAAACATTGTTATGCTACTGGTTACTTTTTTACGTTTTAAACTTGCCTGAGACTTTATAACGGAGTTATTCCATTGATACATTTGCAACCTTTCTGGGCCTATTTTAAGGTATGCTGCACAAGTCATGGTAATAATCTTATCAGTCAAAATTGAATTAGCTGATTAAAGTAGCATGAACATAAAACGTCACAAAAAGAATATGAAGCATTTTTGTCACGGTGCAAGCTATGCTTGCCCCCAAGATATCCATAGCCTTATTAATTCATTCGTGTCAATTCCATGTACTTTTTACACAGGAAATATGACCTGTCCTGAATTCTTCTCTAAGTGCTCAGGCAGGTACTGTATATTGGGCCCAATGCTAGGTGACGGATCAAGGGACTGTGCTTATTGACATAATGAAATCAAACGTGGTAAATATTGGCACATTTAGATATGGTAGCATCTTACAGACATTCCTCTCAGCCATATTATCTGAGCAAACAATTTGAACACCCGATAACTCCATTTTAGTACAAACAGGTTGTGATATCAAGTATCATAGCAGATAATGGAGCTCCCCTTTTGATGCATCCCTTTCACTCTTTCAGATCATGTTTCATGAGCACATTCTTGCCTCTAATAGTTTGCATGTTCAGTGGATCTTTTTTAAGTATACATATTCTTTGATCAGCGGACTACTGATGAGGTGAATGCAATATATTGTCTGCTTCACCAATCGACAGCACCATATTTGCTAGTCAGAGACCATGAACACTGTTAATTCAGATGTTGAAGAATTCAGTTAATCACTGTAACGCAAATGTTTCAGTTAACCAGCTTCTTTCTCAAAGACTATTATATTAAGTCCATTATATTTAAACATGTGTCACAAGTATGGACAGGTATCACTGGTACACAATTTATGTTAAAATGTTCATTTATAGTTTCAGGTATCTTTGCGTGAGCCTAGGCATGTACAAGTGTCGTGCAAGGAACAACTGCCTGCCGCATGTCCAGTGATGTGATGGGGAGGTGCAATGCCCTCACAAAGATGATGAGTTGTTTTGTGGCATCAGGTGCCCCTTTAACTTGAGCAGGCTACAAGTATATGTGTACTGAAGCAAACCTTCGTTTTATACCAGCCAACATATTTTCTGAAGCTTGTAAACTTAATCTTAGGAGGAGTGATATGGTGCCACATGCTAAGACGTTTTATAGATTTGCTAATTTGGCGGATTTAGACCTGTCATTCAACAACATTGCTTATATCCAACCAAAGACATTTTCAAGGCTAATTCATTTATTTGCGCTTGATCTTTCATGCAACACGTTTGTTATATTGTCGAATGACACTTTTGTTGGGCTAAAAAACCTGCTTACACTTAATTTCAAAGGTAATAGACGACTTAGTCACCTAGATCCTTGTGCACTTCATGGTTTGTCAAAACTTCGCTGCCTTTTTTTGAAAAGTTTGTCTATAAGGAAATTAGATCCTCATACTTTGGTTCGTTTGTCTGTTCTTGACGATCTTGATGTATCCAATGATGGGCTTACCTCTGTATCTGATGCAGCATCTAAAGGCCTTTTCAACTTAAAACAACTCAATATTTCAAGGAATGTAATTGAAGGATTTTCTCAACTAATGTTTAGAGATGTCCCCATGCTGACCAACTTACAATCTGATGACTTTAATGTCTGTTGTTTTGCGGAGTGGGCGACAGAGGAAAACTGCCTGTCCACAAAAGACGAGTTTTCTTCATGTGATGATCTCCCCAGCGACTACATACTCAGAATAGCTCTTTGGAGCCTAGGAAGTCTAGCCTTTTTGGCCAACAGTTTCGTTTTGGTATGGCGCATGGTAATAAAAGAGATGAACATAGTCCTGGGCTTCTTGGTAACCAATTAAGCTTTTGCAGATTTTCTGATGGGACTATATCTTAATGCAATTGGTGGTTTTGATGTGAAGTATAGAGGTACTCATATAGAGAATGCAACCAAATTGAAGTATGACACTTGGTGTCAGTTTTTGGGTTTCGTGTGCGCCGTTTCAAGTGAGACATCAGTGACACTCTTTGTGTCATAACTGGTGATCGTTAGAAATATAGTGTTGCCATTCAAGGGAAAGCCGTTAAACAAGAAAACGGCTAGAATCATATTGACTGCAATGTGGGTTTTTGCATTGCTTCTTGCTGCAATTCCCCTCCTGCCTTTAGATTATTTCTATGGTCAGTTTTATTCCCGATCAGGTGTGTGTTTGTCATTGCATTTAACCATTGAAACTACACCCGGTTGGGAAAACTCTGTAGCAATTTTTCATAGTTTGACTTTTTTACATTTGTATTCATATGTACCACATACGGATACATGTCCCAAGTCATTAGGGCAACTAGCTCTGTATTTGGAAATAATCAGAGAAAATCAGACCTGGCAGCTGCACGAAAAATGACGTTTATTGTTTTCAGTGATTTCTGCTGTTGGGTTCCTTTTAACCTTACGGATAAGTAATGCTGGCAAATCAATCATGTTAAAACATAGCGCTGTTCCCTCGTATATAATGTTTATAATTGTATGCGTCAATTTAGGAGGATCAACGGGTGGACAATGAAAGTATATATTGTACTTTCTCTCATATCTTGATGTAATTCATCGTAATAGAAATATAGTCACATAACAAAATTTCGAGTTACACAGACGTTTGAAGATGGTGTTCCATATATGACAAAGCATTTTACCACGTGTAGTTTGATCAGAATTGCGAAATGAATATATATATATATATATATATATATAGAGAGAGAGAGAGAGAGAGAGAGAGAGCGGCTGAAGTATAAAAAAATGATATATTTCTAAACACACACGTGCATCCACAAGTGCATCTAGAAATACATCTTAAAAAGAATCCCGATCTATCATGCGTGCTGTGATTAAAAGGTTATAAAAAAATTCATTCCTCCTAAACAGAGGTAAGTATATTCAGCAATAATTATCAGGAAATGTGCAATAATCGAAAACGTGCCAACAGCTCTATAGCTCCACTAAAGCGAAAACAAAGCCAAAGATTTTTTGCGCAAAACGAGAACCATTATCTTGGGTAGTCTAGGAACACATGGAGTTCATCTCTCCGCTGATCATTTTTCATGCAACGGTGGCCAATTATTAATGAATAGTCCGTCCACGGGCTTAGGTTCCTGGTCTACCATGGGGTGGAGGTTTCAGATATGGGTTAGGATATCTGGAGGTGGTGCTGGATCAGATCTGTTCGTTGTGGATATCCACTGTTGCATTCATCAGACGCACCATCCATAGACCTATGGCACATACAGGTGCTACTGGAATAGGTACATACTCATTGGAGACAATGTTGGGCCAAACACTGCTAGAGTGGCATTCTCAAAATGTACAGTCATCTCCCTTTATAAGATCTTGTAGTCAATGAATTTTGGATGTAAATTGTTTCAACATAAAAAAACGATGAAATTCATTAAATAAAGAAACCACGATTCCACATACTAAAAATTGATAATGTAAAAGAATACCAATATTTTCCTCTGTGGCCCAAATCCACTGTTTACAAAAACGTGATATCAAGTTTCCATATAAATAAATAAAAGCCATACTTTTGACACTGAAGCAGTTTGACCTGTATCAAAAACGCAGTAGAGATGCATTCACACTTAGTGACGACTTTGTCAGCACTTTTCGAGAAACATATATAGCATCACGTATGTTCCAATTGTACGTACATTGCGTAATGGCATCGGCCGTTATGTAATTTTGTATAATCTCAAAACAATAAGTGAGAAAGCAGCATATCTTAATCAAAGAATCCAGAATGCTCTTTTGGAAAATGAGTCAAAATAGTTAAAACTAAAATATAAACTAAATAGAAAATACCCAAACGTATTTGTTGTCCCATTCAAATTAATCGACAATTTGCATTTTAGAAAAGGCTTTGTAAAATACGCAAAAAGATAAAAACAAATGAAAAGTGCAAAATAATAGAAAAGACGAGACTCGCCACTTGAAACAACATAGTAGAATGTTGTCAATGGTTCATCTCCATGCACTCTGAAAATGAACTAATGTATGGTTTGTGAAAACAAGTCTCTAACCCTGTTGAAGGAAATGAGACAACATTATTCACAGAAAACAATGATGAACCAAACGTACGTAAAGTTGACTTAGCCAGTCAACTGGCCAAAAGTAAGGAAAAATGTTAAGCATCGTTATCCTGGTGCGAAACACCATTCAAACTAATTGCATGTCAAAGTTAGCATTAATTGAATCATTGGATTTCTTTAATCACAGTCAAGTTAAGTGACATACTTAGGCTTTGAAACATGTTGAGTAGTTACCCGCTGAAGACCCTTTAATTTATTTGGGCTATGATATTATGATATTCCTTGATATCAGTGCTCTGTACCCAGGTGTCCACTTTGACATTGTGTGGCAAACCACGGTGCTTGTTAAGCAGTAAAAATTAAACTAATCGAAATATAAGTGGGTATATGCTTATATGTAACTAGTATTGTCAGAATATAATCAATATTGTAACTGAAAAGCAATATATCAGGAAGAGGAGAACATGTTTGGATTTAGAAGAGGTGTTTGCGTGGAAAACCCATCCACAGCTGACAATGACAGTTAACCCTTAAGAAGTCCTATTGTTGTCTATGGGTGTCCAGAAAATTCCTCTGTATTTTGGAAGTGGCTGAGTGATTTCAAAGAAACCTGTTTTTACAAGTTGCCGAACAGTTGAAAAATAATGAAAACAAAAAACCGCCATGGCATGTCCACTTGAGCTCCTCAGAGATCCGTCCAAGGTACATATCTACCAATGAAGTAAGCTTGTGAATATTTTGAGTATATACCTACCCCAATCTCTCAAATGTTTTGTATTATAAAACGATAAATATTTGTATGAAACTGCTTGATACCGGGGAAATTAACGGGAACACACATGTGCAAATGTACATCAAAACTACCAATATAGAAGTCTCTATCACACATAAGTATAAGTTTCAAAGGGAAAAAGTCATGGTTATCTGGTTATCACATGCATGTGCTATCATTACAGGGTGCTCTTATGGTAGCCTTGCATGGAGTACCTAGCATCGTCAACCGGTATGTGACTGAACAGCCACTTAATATGGACGATATGTAGGGTAGTGGTCAAAGCCCAAAAGTACTCGGGTACCCCTCCCCATGGTAGAACAAGACACAACCCATTTTTTATTGAAGATTGGTTTGTGAGACATAAGAAAATGATGGTTGTGGTCATTTATTTTAGTGACAGGTATATCTTATCACCATTTATAATAAAGAATCACTCTAAAAATCAATAAATTCTCACTTTGCTTGTTTTTTGCATAAAATCAGCAATATATGCTGAAACTTGATGACATTAGGCTTATATTAAAGAAAACCTATGTGAAAAAGTAAGAAAATAATGATACTAGACATTTAGGAACTTAAAGATGGGAAAAAATGTAGAAAACTGCACAATTATGCAAAAATATTTTTGATTTTGACATTTTTATCTCCCAAAAATATGTCAAAAAACTTACAATTCTTGTCCAATATTGCATTTTTATACACCGAAAATTACCTTAGCCATAAGGCTACGAGGTTACATGGAAATTATTATCCCAAGTTTCTCAAAATTTTATAAGCACTAAAAAGTATTACCCCTACCCCCTTATTTTTGAAAATAAGAAAAAACACTGCTTTGTCGCTATAGGACGCTATTCTTCAATTAATATTACTTCCTCATTGATAAGATTAAAACTTGACACAAGAACAAACTTATTAATCCAGTGCAAGTGAATTTAATGTCACCTTCTTTTAAAATTTTGAGTTTGGATATGGAATGAAGATCAAACCTATTATTTCGTCCAAAACACTGATAAATTTTCTACCACAATTTTGCAGTTAAAAACCTTATATCAGAATTTGCATGTACTTTGATAATAAGGAAAATGACTCTGTGCTACAGATATCATCAAGATACTAGTATTTGGCAATTTTTTGGAAAAAAAAAGAACTTGTCACATAGTCCACCTTCTCCAAATAGCTTGCCAATGCTGGCAATGAATGCCATATACTAACACACATTCACTACCCACTTTTTTCCCAGGACTCATCATGGCACCATCATTTGTGAATTTATCCATATCCCATGATCTATCATAACCTGAGGATATGGAAGCATAGTACATGGAACTTACCCAAACACTGGCACAGATATTATCTGCCTGTTTGTCTGTTTGTATTTGATGATACAGGGTTGTGTTATATGATTTCCAACCAAAGCATAAAATTAATCACATACTGGAACTTACTTTCTCAACTGTGCGATGTTGCGCCCGACACCACTGGGCTTTGACGAGCCCGGCGGCATCAGGTGCAGCATCGCACAGTTGAGAAAGTAAGTTCCAGTACGCGATTTATAGTGTCTGGGTGCCAACCCAGACATTTTGTTTTTCCAAGAATTCTTTCTTTCTTTCTTTCTTTCTTTCTTTCTTTCTTTCTTTCTTTCTTTCTTTCTTTCTTTCTTTCTTTCTTTCTTTCTTTCTTTCTTTCTTTCTTTCTTTCTTTCTTTCTTTCTTTCTTTCTTTCTTTCTTTCTTTCTTTCTTTCTTTCTTTCTTTCTTTCTTTCTTTCTTTCTTTCTTTCTTTCTTTCTTTCTTTCTTTCTTTCTTTCTTTCTTTCTTTCTTTCTTTCTTTCTTTCTTTCTTTCTTTCTTTCTTTCTTTCTTTCTTTCTTCCTTCCTTCCTTCCTTCCTTCCTTCCTTCCTTCCTTTCTTTCTTTCTTTCTTTCTTTCTTTCTTTCTTTCTTTCTTCTTTACGACCAGATTTGTCTGGAGTTTTTCTCAGACCCTACTATTTCGAAAGCCACCAAACTTGCCATGGTGACTGACCTACCAGTGAAATTAGGCACCTGACTTGGAATAGTCATGATGATCAAAGTTATGCAAATGAGGGGCAATTAAAATTTTAAAAGCTCCATATCTTCTAAACTATTGGAGATAAACAGAAAGTTCTAACTTACACATATAGGTTTGAGGCAACTGGCAAATCCAATAGCATGCAAACAAAAGTTGGGGAATTTTAATGTATGCTAAATTCAGTGAATTTCCCAACAATCCACATTTTGACTAGGGCTTCTGCTGTACTGCATGTTATTAGCCTCCATGGTGCTAGGCAATCATTTTGCATTCATGATACTTGAACCTGTCTGATGGCATTACGTGGGTTTATAAGTTATTTTGCAAGGTACCGACTGCAACCTGGTTTGTCTACATTATTTGTGGGTTGAATTAGTAGCGTAACACCTTAAGGGGCACTGCAGGTGACTACTTTGGGCAGCAGAAAGACCCATTATCAGGTCTGTACGGTCATTTAATTACTTGAAATGTTACATTCTATGAATGAATAAACACATAAAAGTGCATCTTGATAATTTAAATCACATTTATGCTCAAAATTAACACTCAATTGTACAAAATGAGGGAGGTCTGCAAACAATTTGTTTTGTGATTCATGTCTCACACAATTTTAACTGATGCCATGGGTTCCTGGGTCATAATTTCATTATGGAGAGCATACTCATGACTATGAAAACTCCAGAAAATAGGATATTACTGTTAAAGAGAACAGAAAGCTCAGTTTAGATGGATGGCGATTTCAAGTATGGGCAAAATTCTGTATCTGAGAGGGTACGGAGTTTCAGTTACAGTCACCGTATTCAATTCCAAAGTCTATAACCCAACATGACATGTATTTTTTATGGAAGTTCACAACATTTACCTCATGAAAAACACAATTTACAATACGCATCATTGGGAAAAAGTTTTGGTAGCATACCCCTGCAACATGCACATACAATTTTTCAGTTTTTGCTCATATGCATTCTGGTTTATTGCATTACATATGGCTGTTAGGGAAAAATAGTGGCCCCAGTTCAAGCTTTTTAATATGATTTGTACACAAAACAATATTTCCAATCTTCAAAGATCATTTATTTGATAATTGTGGAGATGACTTGTTCCCTTAAGGTATTACGTGAGTAAATCGGCCGGCTTCCGGGTAGAAGGATTATAGAGTGCATATTAGAAATGACCCTTACAGGTGCAGGGTGCTGCCTCTTACATAATTCTGACCAAAGTACCATTTTTTTTTCTGAAACTGACAGGTACAGTGTGCGGTATTTGTTGACAGGTCAGTTTTCAACATACCCAGCGTAGTGACTAAATACACATAGCCACAATGTGAGTACTTCAAGTCATCGCGCAAGGCGGCGTGACTGCTGTCACTACTTTGGCTGTAGCAAACGGTAATATCTTAAAATTTTACCAATGATGACCAGGTTTTCTTGTTCTCGGATTATTGAGAATATTGTAAGGAACAATTTGGCATAGGAAATGTTTGGGTTTTTAAGTTATTTTGGAAGGTTCAGACTGCAACCTGGTTTGTTTACATTTTTGCAGGTTGAATTAGTGGCGTAACACCTTCATAGGCAGCCTTTTGGCCATGCCTGCTGGGTTTATGGTTTGAAAGGTTTGGGTCTTCTGGCAAATGGGAGGCAGGAGTGGGGTGGGGTGGGGTTGGGGAACTCCCAACCACTGTGTGATGAGGTTCTCAATAAAATACAGAGAATCTTTTTCTGTTTATGCAAGAAACATATCTGATCCATGTTCACACTAATGCTGGACAGAGCTGTAAGTGCACCATGGCTGAGAATGACCAGTCAGAGTTTGCCTGCATGAGGCTAGGAGCCTGCTAGGCTTATCAGTCCCAAGGGATCAGAGGATTTGGAATTCTAGGCAGAACAAGCCAGGATGTAACCTCTGTTAAAAATAGACTACATACAGAGCTGAGTTTGCTGGACCGATCAAAGTCTGACTTATAGTCCTCAGTGACTGTTTTCACATTTTGGTGAATTTTGAAAAAGTGTGAAAATTTGTGTCATCTCAATGGACACTTTCATGTCTTTGTTTTGTTGTAACCAGTGAGATGAAGCCTGTTCTTCATAGCCAATACTGAGTCAGTATAGTACATGTCTCAGTTCACAGGTACATGTACATGTAGTTTTGTGACAGCATCTGTTAAAATTTGTTTAGGTAATAAAGGAACAAAGACAGTTTTCTATTGCATGTATATACATCCCTCTGTATTAATATATGTGTACACTGTACATGCACTTACACTCATCAATACTGCCCAGAAGGGCTGACCCTCTCAGGTATGGGCACTTTTCTCTGGTCGCGAAGATGCCCACTGTAGAGAGGTTTCACTGTACAGTGGTACCTGCAATTTAAGATCACCCCTAATGCCAGATATAAGTGGTCGCACAGGAGAGGTTGTCTTTCATCTCATATAAATTAACAAAGAAATAAAAAGCCAATGTGTTTCTTTCTGATCAAGTTGGTCCAGAGTTTTTTTCAGACACTATTGGAAAAAATCACCAAGCTTGCCATGGTGACTGACATAACCAGCAAAAGTGTGCACCTCATTTGGAATGGTCGCACAGGAGAGGTTGTCTTTCATCTCATATAAATTAACAAAGAAATAAAAAGCCAATGTGTTTCTTTCTGATCAAGTTGGTCCAGAGTTTTTTTCAGACATTATTGGAAAAAATCACCAAGCTTGCCATGGTGACTGACATAACCAGCAAAAGTGTGCACCTCATTTGGAATAGTCATGATGTTTGAAATTATGCAAATTTTAGAGGCAACAAAAATTTTAAAAGCGCCATATCTTCCAAACTATTGCAGATGGACTCAAAATTTCAATCTGCATATATACCTTTGTGACACTTGCCACTATAATGGACAGTATAGTTGTAGAATTTCAAATTATGCTAATAAGGGGCATTGAAAAATTTATAAGTTGAGTATCTCCAAAACTATTTTTCATACAGATGCCATTCCAACTTCAATTTGTAGGATTGTGGCAAAGCCGCATCCAATGAAATATGAACCAAAGTTGTAGGATTTTAATTTATGCAATTTAGGTGAATATGCAAAATGTAAATCTTTAAAAGCTTCAAATCTATCATAGAGGTGCCATTTCTACTTCAATTTATAGGTTTGTGGCATAACCCCATCCAATGAACAATAAACCAAAGTTCTTCTAGGCTTATGATTCATGCAAATTAGACAAATACACAAAATTAGAATGTTGAATAGGTTCAAAACTACTATAGATACTAGTTTCATTCAAACTTCACTTTATAAGTTTGGGGCATGGCCACATCCCTTGAACCAAGAACCAAGGCTGAGCATTGTAATTTATGAAAATTAAGCTAATACACGAAATTTAGATTATGTTGAACCATGGTTCTCCTTTTGAAGGCACCCAGATAGATTTGCTGTGACGCAAATCTTCTTTTCTAGTTTTATGCTTTATTTGACAACTACTGGATGACTGAAAACATACATTGTTATGATTTGCAACCATTACCTGTTCACTTTTGATTGTATAGTTAGATTATGGCAGTTCTGGTTAAAAAAAACAAACCATTTTAGACCTGCCAGAAAATATGGGGGGTGGGGTAACTCTTTTCTCTCCAATTTAAATTCTGAGAAAGATGAGGCTATATTTAGCATATTGCCTTTTAGCTCGACAATTAGGGCAATTTTTGGTACATTAAATGTTTTCCTAGAGAAAGGACTTCGAGCACTGTGTAACATTTTATGCACCGTAGAATATCGAATCTGAAGGAATTTTTGCATTAATTTGCCCAAATTTGCTATTTTTCGACATTTTATGACAACAAAACCATGCAAAAATCATTTGTACAGTGCTTGCCATATTATTTCAGATACTATGAGCCATATTTGGTATGTTTCTTGAATGTATTTTTGAAGTTATGCTCAGTAGTGTCTTGTATGGAATGATAGTAAAAGTGATGACTACTATTTTCAATGATATGGCTATAAAATACCCCTGTCATCAAATTAATAGACCACAACCATCATAATCCAATGCAGAGTATGCCAATCTTAAATAAAAAATGGGTTGTTATTTGTTCTACCATAGGGAGGGGTATATCCTTAAATAAGCCACTTTTTTAGGGTTGGCCACTAGTCTAATGGCAAAGTGTGCAGTAAAACACTCCGTTGCCGGACAACTATATAGGCTGCTCCACAGACAGGACAATGGAGGAAGTATGTTTCTCGCAAATGAAAGTGGAAATGCTTTCAAATGGAAGATTGAAACCAGTCTCAGTTCCATGCGTGCATGTTCTATAATGTAAAGAAAGACACCCTGTGACCGGTCCACTATTCTTTAATCTATAAATTGTTACCTAAAAAGGTTAGATTTGGATCAATCAATTTTGATCCTTCAAACACAACATTTTTGTATGACTATCACGTAACATTTTTATATACACAATTGTTCTGGTGGAATACCGACTGTAGATAATAATTTCCCAACTTACAACGTACAGAACATTTATAAGCTGAAAAAAGGAAATGTTGATACACTGTTAAACCTAATTCATTTTGTTGTCCTATTTGAACGAAAAATGCCTTACAAGGCCAGAAACCTGTTTGTAAAATATAAATGTATTTTTGTTACAACTTTGTTCTTGTGGCTTTTGAACAATCAACACGTCTTTGCTTTGTAATTCTAGCATGAAGGTATAAATACATATATGTTTTGTAATTTTGCTCTCTTTCTTTGAACTATTTCTATTCTTAACGTTTAGAAATTGCCTTACTATCTTTCATTTTGACCATTCAAGATGTGTAAACTCTTTGCAATATAATCTCCCACATGAAATCATGATCAGGACGCAAATGCACAAAGATGAATGACTGTGGTGGTGTTTGGGCCTCACTAGACGTGTGTTTATTTGGAGGCTTTCCAGTGTGGCTGTGCTCTTCTTGTGCTGTAGTTTGCATCGTCAAGTGGAGTATTCAAGTATTTTGACTATTAATGATCAGACCCACCTCCTTATATTTAAATGTTAGTTGACAGTTGCTGAATCGTGGCATGGCTACATGGTAATTGGTTCATTCTCCGTGTTTTTTTTTTTTTCTTACATATGCATAGGAATAATGCAGTCAAACAGAATCTCTGTTTTTGCATCACGTCTTTAATTAGCAACCAAAGGTCATTGAGCGTGAACTGGTCCCACTTTGAATTCTTACTATCAGTGAAATATCTTAAAGTCAGATCTGGGCTTGAAATAGGAGACGATACTGCTAAGCACTCGATATCTATGCTCAAACACATTTTATCAGTCGGGTAATTGTCAGTATAACACTTGCTGACTTGTTTCACGTTTCTGGACGCAAACCAAAGTAAGAACTGACTCATACAGATAGGTTCCAATTACCATGTGCACCCATAAACCGTTATAATTAAACTACCAGGAGAATAAAGAAAAGCACTGATATGAAAGTGAAATCTGTGAAATATTTAAGATAACAACATCAATACCATTATCCAGTTTTATATCAGGCACTAACTTGTCACACTTCATCACCTACATTTACATTATTTTGTTCAAATTTGAAGTTTCTACCCCGTGTAGCCTAGGTAACTGGCATCCCTCTCATGTAAAATCCTGAACATAAAAACTACCTTAAAATGTTATGTGTACAAGTAAAAGTTTATATCGTGGTCCTATAATAAATGCATGATGACATTGTAAGCGGGATGAAATGCCGGAAATAATGTAATGTACTGAAATGAAGCATTTTTTCTGATTGTAAATGATAGTTGTGTCTTGTTTAATTTGGTGACCTACATAGGGGTTACGTACAAGTTGCAGTGCAGAAGTCATTTAATTTTGCAAACGGTGGCATGGACAGACCAAAATATCATAATATGAACATAGCAATACAAAAATATCAGTGTCCTCTATAAGCCACTTAGTTATCTTGGTCTTGAGTGATGATTAATTGAACATGAATGGAGAAACAGAAATCCTCTCCCCATGATATATATTCATATTTATGACCTTAATTTTATGTGTATCTTTTTATCTGTATATCTTCAACGGATAGTGCATGGTCAATAAATTCTCCACACATATATTTGGATGCTAATCACTTTGGTCAATACTTTTTCACTATGGCTGACGGGAAACAGTAAAATATTGTGCCCCATTGGCACTTGACCTGACAGCCTGATGGACAACTAAAAGTTTACAAAATAACAAAGGGCCTGAAACACGGCTCTCCTTGAGTCCAAACGTTGTGGACAAATTGTTTAAGGGATTAATGCCACAGTTAAGTGCGTGCGGCCGTATTGGTAACATGTACAGCATATATGTGTTGTACATGCTGCCAGTGCAGGGTATGGTCACAACGCAGGTACCTGAAATATAATTTTTTTCTACCATTCACACCCTACTAACAGAAAAGGGAATTTAAAACATAAACACACACAGGGCCCAACAAAATACTTGTTTTATCATTTCCTGTCCCCGCCGAGCTAAACGGATTCGTTGGTTGATCAGTGTGTTTCGTCTGCATTTTTCCGCAAAATGCGATGTTTCAATTAAGTAATTCGGATAAAGGAACCAGAACAGGATACCTTTCACATCACCTCCATGGATCTAGGCCTACATGTACCAGCCCATATATATATATATATATATATATATATATATATATATATATATATATATATATATATATATATATATATATATATATATATCAGATGATTAATTAAATTAGAATCACAGCGGGTGTCTTTTCATTATTTTTGTATGAACGTGCAGGGCTATGATGGTGTATAGTAGTGAGATACGGTCTTCAAATATTAGTCCAAGCACTGAGGTCATGGCTTCTGAGGTTCAAGTTTTTTCTATTGCCAGCAAATTGTATTAACATAATATCGGCACTTTATATGATAAAGATGAACAAAAGAAATTAAACCAGCTATTCATTGGATGTTATCATGGCAGCCATTGAAACGACTGTCGCCTATTGCAGCACCACCTGTGGACCGTTTATTTTGCAATTCCAAATTCAGAACTGATTCCATATTTTACAACGAACTTTTATATGTCAGCAGAGAATGGACGTCAATGGACCGCACTTTACAGCCGATGTTTCCAGAAGACCATAACTTTTCTTTTAATGGCCAAGCGTTGACTAGAACACGACAATTCGGAGGAACATAACATACTATGGCCATAAGCGAAACTTTCAGCCGCCGTAGTTGTGAAAAAAGGTGACTTTTGAGGGTCAATGTTGTCTGACAATTCCAAAATTGCTACCAGATGGCGCAGCAAGTATGTAAACAAACTGGGTGTGTGCAGAAAGCAGAAGTATCTGCCATCGATTAACTCCTCACATTGCAGGTGGCCTGTGGATTTTTCGTTTGTGATGGCAGTAGGATCATCAATATCTTCCTCTGTCAATGAAGCAAGCCTGTCGGGTATATTGGGTTCTGGGGTATCAACCGGGAAACTTTGGGTATTCACCGTTGCACCTCTTTAAACATCCATAGCAATAGCTGAGCCATCAGTAACCCCTTTGTCGAGTTGATTTATAAAAGCTACAACATTACTGCCTGTGTCAAGGTCCAGTAAATGATACTCGATGAAACCAAGTTCATTGGTTATGCTAATTATCAGACAGTTGTGTTCTCTACAGCGTACGACAGAAATATCATAGTCCAAGGGTCCCATGAGGAATCCAAATGGCCCATAGGCTGGTACACCACCTGTTGCCATATTAAAAATTGATTGTACAGACGCTATTGGCGGATGGCAGCCTCCTATCTTTTGAAATCTTATTAACGAAACACATTTCAGTGGCAGAAACAATCACACAATATTTGTTAAAACATTTTTTTACATGGGACAAAGCGTGGCTCTACATTGCGGTGTACAATTTGAAGTTAAACCTCTGTTGGCTACTCTTTGGTGAGGGCGATAACAGTGCGTTGCGGCCCTACAACCGACTGCTATTGAGGCTTCCTATCGGTTACTCCTTAGTTATGGCATAACTTCATGGTAGAATGGTGATTCAAAAAGAAATGACAAATATATTCAATAATGGACTGAAAGAAAAATCCTTTGGGAGATGTTATCTAATTGACAATTCCCAGGATGGACACTGAAGGATAAACCTTTGTGGCTGCACTGCTGGTTCTATCCCTCTTGAACAGAACAGAGATGCATAACCAAAGGTAATGCATGCTTGCAGCATGGACTACTAGCAGACGTTGCGTATGATAGCTTGCCCACCTGATGCAGTGGACAGTGCTTATTGCAAAACAATGGAAGGATATCGTCACAGCGTTGGTCAATACCTGTAAAAAACAGATTTTATGGCATTGAATGCCATTCGCCAAAGCTTACCCCAGCGGTGGAGCAGAGTAAGATTAGTATTGAGACTTTCATCTAAAGCGTTTGGATCATGTGCAATTTCCTAGTAATATAATGCTAAGTAGTAATAATGGACAATAGCTCGTTAGGAAAGGAGTTATCGAGCCACGTTTCAGAAAGAGTAATGATATCAAAATTTTCGGAATCGGTTAATAAGGTTAATGCTTCAAGCCCCACCCCACCCACCCCACCCCAACGTTTCAGGCTGCGAACATTTGCGTGACACACCAAATTTTATTAATAATTTGAGCATCAGAAAGACCTGGGTTACGGTGAATATTTGTTGAAAGTTTATAAGATATCAAAACAGCCACATGGGGTAAACTTCCATAACACTCACGAAGTATATTATGGATAAAGCAAGGAGATAGGCGAATGGCAGTATTATTTCGTCATGACATCTGGGGATAATAATGCGAACTAAAGAGGTGATAAAGCCAAAGCGATGACAATGCGACCCCACCGCAGTTCTCTATTGTTCCAAATAAAAGCCCATTATGGAAGTTTAGTTTTGAAGAGTTCAGCTGCCAGACACGGGCGTCACTATTATACTCCAAAATGTTAACAATAACATTTCCCTTAGTATACACGGTTGTGGTTTGAGACAGGTTGAATAATAAGCTAATGTAACATGCAGTTATCTTAGTCTTCAACATATGCAAACAGTTACTCATTGCAAATATAGATAGAAAAAATAACGTATTACCTTTGGTACTACCCACCGGAGTCGCAGTAGAAGTGCATCTACTCTCAAAGGTGAAAAATGTGCAGGTGGAGTAAAAAAACATTAGAGGGCACCTTAACAGTGGGTAGGAACCAATTCAAAACTAGATATAAACAGGTCATACAAGCAAACAAATAAAACAGCTAAATATACAAAAGTCCACATACAATGTGGAAAAATAATATAACCATTGAGATGACGGTTAGGAAATCAAGAATTTGGGAGAAACATAAAATACGATTCATGCACAAACCGATTACGTAATGTAGTCTGATGGAATTCAGTTTTCTGGTTAACAATCTTATCCAACAAAACGAATAAATAATCACAAATTGCAACAAACTGACTCTGACAGTACATTATCGTGACAGTTTGACTTGGTCTTACCATCTGAAATAAGAGTGAAAGGACATGAATTATACCTGAGCATATAACACATACAAGATAGTGGTATCTAAGCACATGTGCGCGCATGGATCTAAAAACATTTCTAAATAAAGGGACCTGGTGGTCGGCAGGCCTGATATGTACACAAGTTAGGCAGTCCATTTTCTGCAGAAAAAGTTTATGGGTATGGTTACAGACTATGAAACATGAAATAAACCTGAAAACGCTGTGTGTAGATACGTAAGCAGACAAGTGAGGTAGTCCTTGTGAAGCGATCACAGGGCTGCCAGATAATCCATTTCTACATCACATACCGGGTATGGGTAGGAAAAGAAGACAACTTGACAACAAAGTGTTTTTGAAAAAGTTAGAAAAGTCTCAGGGGTACGGGGAGATTAATTTCCATGGATGGTACTATAGATGTCCAGGTACTCCTTATTAAAGATTGGCCTGATGCCACTTCGCCTTTGTTGACATTCCATGGGATCTTCTCTCGGGCGTACAGTTGACCAACATGAGTCAATTTTCCTGTCCCTTTTGAGGGCCCTGGCATGAAACATAATATTGGAACGCTTCTTGGTAAGGCCCTCAGAAATGTACATCACACAGCATATTTTCATCGCCATATACAGTGTTTGCCTGGCATTGTGGACTATGAATATGCATATAATAGCTCGCAGCTGATCTCCTCTCTTGCGACCCACTGTGATCGACCAATATCATTCTCAGTTATGAGAACGTTAAACTGATTTGCCAAATCTAGCATTAACTTATCAGTATTTCCCCCTGGCTGCTCAGGTACATTTATCCACACTCGCACAGCATCACGCTGTCCTTATTGCTCCAACTCATCTTGCCCTGCCTCTAAGTTTTTACCTTACTGTCCAGGCCATTGATTTTGCTTTCTAGCATGTCATTCCCATTCACCTTGAACTTTAGAACGTCGATAAAAGTTTGATCATTTTGAGATTTGTATTCCAAAACTTCCAATATATATATATATACATATATATATATATATATATATATATATATATATATATATATATATATATATATATATATATATATATATATATGTATATATATATATAAAATAAATGGCCAGGAGATGGCATTAGACCCTCAGTATACAGGACATAAAATTTGAACGTACATTTAGTATACGATGTGTGATAACTGACGTCAAATAACTTTGTATCTATGAATTGTAATTTTTGTCAAGTAAATAATTTTCACTGAAGAAGGTTGTAAGGTAAGGTATATATATATATATATATATATATATATATATATGTATATGTATATATATATATATATATGTCAAAATTTAATCTCGCAGAATAGAAAAATTGTCAGTTCTACTAGGCTTGATGATATGCCGATAACACTATTGTCCACATTAATCGTAGAGCAGGACGTGTATCTACAGTCATGGAAATATTAAGCTTGGCACATACTTATACAAACTGGAACAATTTGTGAAACATGGTATCGCCAATTGATTGCATCATAAGTATACATGATGGATGGGAAAAACAGTAGCTTCCAGTTACCGTGGGTCAATGTCTAGATGCATAATCATATTACTACAGCCACTTTTTACGATGTAAACTTCTGCGTACCAGGCCTTACTTTCTATCTATCTATCTATCTATCTATCTATCTATCTATCTATCTATCTATCTATCTATCTATCTATCTATCTATCTGTCTGTCTGTCTGTCTGTCTGTCTGTCTGTCTGTCTGTCTGTCTGTCTGTCTATATATCTATCCATCTATCTATCTATCTATCTATCTATCTATCTATCTATCTATCAGTCTGTCTTTCTGTCTTTCTGTCTGTCTATCTATCCATCTATCTCTCTTTGCATAATATATATATATATATATATATATATATATATATATATATATATATATATATATATATATATATATATATATATATATATATATGTATGTATAAGTTCGTTTATTTTCAATTGCAAATGTGCCCAATCATATAAAAGCAGAGCATTGTGTTGTGTGTGTGGCCGATAATTTTTTACTTTTCATTACAATATGTTCAGTCATGGATCTAAACTAGGCAAAATTAATAACCCTCCGCTTAAATAATTTAATGGTGTACCCATACTTTTTTAGGTAATTTAAAGATACGCACATGTTTATGTAGCATAATCCTTTGATTACATCATGGATAAAGATGAGCAGAGTTGGAGCCCATGCTTGACTGCACATGGGCTGAATGTGACACAAAGTCAAAAAGTGCACTTCGCAGAAAGGAGCATGAGTGGTCTTTCCAGTCCCTGTTAGGACCCTCCTGACCATTGATTTTTCTCACCATACCTGTGTAATGTGGCCAGAAACTGTGCCAATCATGGGTATAAAGGCATGGATTTTTTTCTGTCAGTTATGGATTCGCCATCACTGGTCAAACTGTGAACATCACCATGCCAAGGCTATCCAAAATGGACAGGACAAGAGCCATAGGTCGCATTGAAGCCGGTGAAAGTTGCAGAGCTGTCGCATGGGCAATGGGTGTGAACCACAAATCCATCAATGAGTTGTTGAGCAAATGCCAAAACACAAATGATGTTGCAGATTTACCAAGCCCGGGAAGGCCAAAGCTGACCACCAGGCAACAAGACCGTTTCATCGTCAATGCAGCACTGAGGAGTAGGAGCCGCACAGGTCCTGATATTCAGAGCCAGCTGGAGAGAGCCAAACCTCATCAAAGACGCATGTCCACCCAGACTGTTTGTAATAGACTGCATGCTGCTAGTTTAAGGTCCCGGAGCATGGTGAAAAAGCTGCTTCTTATCCCACGTCACAAGGTTGCTCGGTTGCAGTGGACAAGAGAACATGTCCGTACGACACATACAGGATGGAGCAATGTTCTCTTCACTGATGAGTGTCGCTTTTCCCTCCACAGAAGTGATGGACGTGTTCGTGCATGGAGACGGCTAGGGGAGAGACACGCTGCTTGTTGTGTTCAGCCCACAGTTGCATATGGAGGGGGCAGCATCATGGTCTGGGCAGGCATCTCTGCTAATGGCAAAACAGACCTCTTCATCATGGAAGGAACAATGACAAGCAGACGGTACATAACGGATGTCCTGGAAACCCATGTTATTCCATATGCGGGTGCCATTGGAGACAACTTCATGCTGATGCACGACAATGCCAGGCCACATGTTGCAGCTGTGGTTCGTGATTACCTGGACAGTGAGAGTGTTGAGGTGATGGAATGGCCAGCATGCTCACCTGACCTCAACCTGATTGAGAACCTGTGGAGCCATATGAAAAGAAATGTGTACCAGAAGATGGGTCCTAACTCAGACTTCGCACATCTACGGCATTATCTTCTGGAGGAGTGGGACAGTATACTTCAAGCACTTGTGAGAAAGCTCGTCTACATCATGCGAAAACGCTGCCAACAGTGCATTGACAACCATGGTGGCTACACATCCCATTGAATGGACATTTAGAGGTGCTTTATGTGAAACAGTTATGAGTCAATTTCTGCTCTATTGAACTCAGAAAATGCCTTAACTTTAGGTACAGTCTGTGATAACTTTTGATGCAACCAAGCACCATCTGTGATAACTTCTGATGGCACTCTGCACTCAGTTCATATGCATGTTTGAGCGCTCTACAGGTACTCTTGCGAACTTGTGATTC
The DNA here is from genome assembly GCA_964020975.1 of Hermodice carunculata. NCBI lineage: Eukaryota > Metazoa > Annelida > Polychaeta > Eunicida > Amphinomidae > Hermodice > Hermodice carunculata. The sequence goes on from OZ026618.1 coordinate 8,304,214, forward strand.
AGACTTTGTCCGCTTATTCACACTGTGCAAAGAAGCGTAACTTCATTTGATCAGAATTTCCTCTACAGATCTACTCTAAAGTGTATACAGAATCAAAGCAACATTGAATATATTCAAATTATGTGTGTGTTTTTTTTATATAAGAATTTGTTTTTAGTGGAGGGTTATTAATTTTGCCTAGTTTAGATAGTTTAAATATAGACGTTTTGAGAATGTTTGGTGGACTTAGTGAAAATCTCAAAAGACGGATCTGTTGAACGACTCGGATGATTTGGAACAGCTATCTCCGTTATTTTTTATTCTCTATTTATAAACGTAAAAGTAGAACACAGTTTTTTTTTTGTTGATTTGAAACCCCCGCATCCTAAATGCTAATATTGGTAAACGTCAACGATAAATTGGTCAATTATTCATTATCTTTTACTTTTTTTCTTTGATTCTTGGATTTTGGGGAGCTTCTGTTTGTTCACTATGAGTGATACAGAATACACCTGCAAATTATGCTGTTTGGATCTGTCACATCACACTTGGGAAGGACCGAGCACATTTGTTGTATCCAGTTTGTATAATAACATAATGTCTTGATGACCATGCTCTGTGTTACCTCCCATTAGTTCTCGAATTATTGTCAGGAAGTGTAGCTAAGTGGCTGTCTGTTTTACTTTGGTATCGATTTGCAAATATATAAAAGTCACAATATCGCCATTGACACAACAAAGCTGATGTCGCTGAAAATTGATTGTGTGCGCTTCAGCACCACTATGCTATAAATGTCAAAGGTACCTTGTTGATAGCTAGGTCTAAATTCGTCAGCATGATTTTTCCCACTCGTAACCTTACATGTGTCAGTATGTGATTCAAATTTTGATTACGTTACGTAGTTGCGTCTTCACATTACAAACCAAATTAATGTAAATTAATAAAAAAAAAAAAAAAAACGCCACGCACATAAAATAATGCAGATTGGTAAAATTGCTAAATTAAGGATCTTTCCTACTAAAACTGGAATTGATTGAAGACATATATTACCAATGGATCTAGGACATTTGTCAGCTATCCACTGAACACAGGAGAGACCTTTATGACTGACAAATAAGCAATGTAAAAATTTAAACCATTGAAACAAACTTGCCTGCACATGCAAATGTTCTTCGGCACACAGATTTAAGTTGTGAATACCAGCATTACTCCTAAAGTATTCTTACTTGAGAACGCAAATCATATTCGAAGAAAGAGCAATAGTTTTTAGACTATGAATACCGACAAATGTACCCCTACCAATGGCTTTAATGATGAACCGATTTATATTTGGTTTAGATTTGATAAGCCCCCCCCCCCCCACACACACACACACAAACCCCACCTCCCAAAAAAGGAAAACATGATTGTAGTCTCGGGACATAGTTGCTAAACACAGTAATTTATTTAATGCCAAAAACATCTATACTGTCACGCAAAAAGGTGGTTGTGGTTTAGATTTAGTATTCTTAAGCCCAGGAACATTTTGAATGAGCTATGCTCTAAATTTGTTCAATAATTATTACACAAACATAATGCCAAAAATGTATACATAAGTACATATATATATATATATATATATATATATATATATATATATATACATATACTCTCAGTCTTTCTCAAATTTGTCGCTGGTTGTTGCTGAAAAGTAAAGGCCTGGTATTGTCCATGATGTGATGAACACTTATGTAACTATTTTGTGCAATTCACTACACATCAAAAGGAGATACCCTGTAGCCCACTTTGGTGGGCTACAGGGCATCATCAAATAAGTCTTTGTATTGAACCTGTGCACCACATGACTTGCTTAGCAGATGACCGAAACAGAAAAGTTGTATTAAAACGCACTAAGATAAAAATTATTAAACATGCCCCCATACTGGATTGTGGTTAGGGTGCTGAAGATGTCTGCCTGTTTTGCAAGATAATATTTCATTGAAATTTAGTATTTGAAAAGCATACACCTGATCTCTGGAAACATGAAGCACCGAGCCTCTCAGAACGAGGTAACCAATTTATGTGACGGTAGGTAGCAGGATGGCGCTCTCCAAAACAAAATCCCCTGGACCGATTTGTGCACAAGGCCGCTAACAGCTTCGTTCTTTGCAAGTTGTACGACATGTCGTTATATATAAATATATTTTTGGTCTGCAAAATTCATGGGATTTACAATAACAATCTACAAAACGGATCTGAGAAGGGTTAATATAGGTTTTGCCTTCCCGCCAATTCGCAATGTCAATAAAATGTGTTTCAACTAAGACCGTTGCAAATCTTTGAAATAGGCATACGGAAGCCCGATAAAAACTGAAAATACAGGGATGTGCGCCTGTTACGCATAGGGCAGGGTGTTTTATCTTCCTTGTTTCCTTTGTGTGTGTGTGGGGGGGGGAGGCGTGCATGTTACTTGATTCATGGCACATGTCACTGTAGAAGAGGAAGGATATCTTGATCCAAGGCATCCAAATGACCTATTATGTGTTGAAAATGACCAATAGCATATTTTGGATAGATCTCTAATTCTCCGAGGGAAAATAAACTCATGCACATACATTTGTAATGTGCTTGAATAATAAACACTGACTATTACGCATTCAAATGATTGGTATTTAGTATTTTCTCATTTTATCATCACGCGTACTACTTTATATATGGTAATTTAGCACAAAATACTTTTTTCTTATTTGCACATGTTAATGTTTCTTGCAAAATATACCAGATAAAATGACGTCCCCCTTTCGCCATTATCTTTCTGGCAATTATGACTTTTAATTACACACCGTTGAAGGCATCTGATTATTTTGGGTTCCAAGTGTGATCAATTTGGCATGAAATATCTGACATACAGTACGGTCCACTGATGCGTATAAGCATGTCACTGGGTACAAGAATGCTTGGAATGTCCGTTCTCTGAGCGGGTCAGCTCGCTGCCATGAGGAAAAATGTCCATTATGGACTCAGGTTATATACATAAAAAGCAAACTTTGGTACAATATATGTATATACATGTATTCATGTGCATACTCACATGCTAGAATTTATTCATATAATACCGGCATATTTATTTTCAAAGGACTCGAATTATTGTAGTTTTAAAGTATTCCTGTCCTGGGAATTTATGTGGAGTTATTATTGTTATTCCTAATTCCTGATTATGATTGTCTGGGGTCCTCCTTGTTTTTTCTAGTCCACGTGTATTTGCGGGAATAGTCCAAATTTACGCGAGAGACTCTCTTGATTCCATTCCATTCTGCATACGTATTCAGTGTTGTGTGTATAAACCGGCAGGTGGTGTCATGGGACTCACTTTGCCAGATCCCGATGGTGCTCTATCAAGCCTTATCTTCTTTATCACAACCAACTTTATTTAAGTTAATTAAAGTGTCTGTTGGGATGAACTCATGTATTTATTAGCAACATGTTTGGAAGACATTGGCCTGTCAATTTCGACTTCAACCGAATTAGTTTTACTTATGCCTACACATTTAGTATTATCACTGGCATCTGGCCCTTGATAGTTTTATCTAAGGCACACAGATATGATAGTTTAGTAATAGGAGATTGTTTCCAGTATGGTGTGATAAGTGGGGTGAATGAATCTTTTTAAATGGTGTTATGTTTGCAAACCCCCCACACCCCGCACTTAATTGGTAATACATTTCCCCAGTTTGAAAAGACCTCGCCCAATAGTGGCTCCAGCATAAAAGTTAGGCAACGTTTCCCAGTACAGTCAGGCACACATGCGTGTTTCTGGGTCAATCTAGTCTTAGGGGCTCTTACCAGGGCCTCGGTTTGGCATCGGGAGTGCCCATTGACCATACACAAGCATGTGGGCCAGACTAATAGTATGGTATGCCAATTAATTAACATACTTGTAGGGTAATGTCTCAAGCGTGAGGAGATAAGTGTTGTGTGGGCAAACGGATGAACTGCAATCACTGATGTATTTGTTAAGTTGAACACTGAAATGAGATATACAGGAAGCCACTGAATATCATATTTCGCTTGGCGCTAAATTGAAATGAAACCCAATTGAAACCTCTCTTGCAAGACCACCCCTAGGGATGACCAATTGTGGTGTCTCAAGACAGGTGGTCTCTCATAGGAAGTAAAAATAACAAGACAGGTACTGAGCAAAGTATATTGAAAATGTGGTCTTTTAAAGAAGGTGGTCTCTCAAAGCAGGGAACCAATGTATTTGTATGGGGTGGGGTATAGCTTGGTTTTATTGAATTATAGTGTAATCAAGGGAAGCTTGGACACCTACAGATGTACAGACATGCTTTTTTTCTTCTTTTCGTTTCTTTTCTTTTTTTTTTTCTTTCTTTTTTTTTTTTCTTTTTTTTTTGCTTGTGTAAGGTGATTTACCTGACAACACCTTTTTGGTGGGTTTTCTCTGTTGGTATCTGGTGAATTATGTCATGATGCTTTGTACCCAGCAAACAATGTTTTATCAATGAAATTATAAAAACACTCCATCAGCAGGACGGCATCTGTTTACCAGTATCCGTGACACTTAGAACCATTTGCCCATGCAAGCCAATCCGATTGCCCGATTTGGGTCATGTGACCGTCCCTCCTTCAACTTTTATATCACCTATTTTATTGTTAATTTCTGCTGCAAACCAATTATTTCGTTGCTTGTATTGCTCTCATCTAAGGGTCAGAGCTGTATATATATATATATATATATATATATATATATATATATATATATATATATATATAATTTTGAGGATTACAGACATTAACAGGTAAAGATTACAGCAAAGACGATGAATGGGGGAGAGTTCAATTTCCAGATTTTCTGTTGGGGAGGGGGGTAGGTTAAACTCGAATTTCTTTAATTGGAGGTAGCACACACTCGTGACTCTTATGTATATGTTAGATGTGTTTGTGGTCAATATTGTAAAATATTTCTGAGCCATTTATTTTCAGTCTTCCTATGATTTTAGCTAATTTTCGCTGATGGGGGCCTGGCCCCTGTTGAAATGGGAGTGGGGTCGGATTTCTTGTTGCCTCCTCTTAGGGGTGGGCCAAAATGGCCTTTAACCTCAACTTTATGAAAGTAGACTTGTCCTCCAGTACAGAAATACCATACTTGGTGATTCCATATCAAGATCTATAAGGGGTGTATATACCCAGAAAGTGACCACCCCTCTTTAGAAATATGGACAAATGAGGTCATCTCAGACTCCCGTGTGCATCAAGCTAACAAGTGGGCTGAGTGCAAAAAGGGGATATTATTTATGGGCACAGTAGATATCTAGGTCTCTAAATCTTTAAGGGATTAGGGTTTCAAAGAAAGACTCCAGCAAGTTTAGGTAATTTGAAAGTAGGACACAGTGGAATTTTTAGGGGGTACCCCTTAAAAATGAATGTCTGAGCTGCCTCTCATCGGGCCTATGGACTGACTCTATGGATATTTTGTGGATGAAATGAACATATCAACTCTCAAAAAGCATCAGACATTCACAATTTATGCTTTCATTTGGTAAATTACGGATTATATACAATCATAAAAGACTGGGGCATGAAAGATGCATAGGTTGCGTTTGTGTCCGCCAAATTGGATTTTTCTGGATGCTGATTGGCTGGCTCAGTATGGATACACTTTGATACCGAGGATGTTCACAGTGAGTGTAGACTCATTTTGGGCATGTGTGTGTGACTGGTAGGATCTGTTCGTGTGAAATAAGGGAACGTTTCATGTGTCAAAGGTTGAGGGGACCAGTTTCAAACCACCAGTTGTGATTTCAAGGTGACTACCTGTCCCATGTCAGGAGTGAAATTAAATTCTTCACATAGGTATTGGAACCTGAATGTTGATGTTTTGGAATTTTTTTAAATCTGTCCCTTTTTTGTACTTAAAGTTGCCCTGATTGTTGGATTGGAATTTATAAACGTGGACAATGTTATTCTGAACTCTCTGTTACTCTGCTTAGGTGGTTGAAATATGATTTTTTTAATATAATGGTGTTTAGTTGGAAAAAAAGTATCATAATACAAATGTGGAATAATTCACACATCAGATCAGTGCAATTCTGTGTATTATGAGATGTAAATACCCTATGACTGTAAGGTAAGAGTAATACAACTAGTAAAACTGCAGTTTGCAGAATGTTACATATTGACGCTATTGCATGAGAACGGGAACAAGGTTGTAGCCACTGCCCACTGCAAGTTGATGTACAAACCTTCAATACAAGATGTTAGCTATTTAAACATAAGCATTTACACGTCCTTGTCTGAGACAAACAAATCATTGTTGCTGGCTCTTAGTTTAAGCTGTCTTCGATATTAAAGTCCATGACTGATAACTTTGGATCCATGATATAAAATAGGGATACCTTGAAGGCATAACAACATTGCCCCTGGTATTGTTTTTCTTTACAAATCGGCATGATTGTTTAGTGAGAGTTTATGGTCCAAAAATCCATCAATACAAAGTAAATTTATGTGAAGTATTTTTTTCCATTTATATTCGTATTGTAGCATAAAGTTCATAATCAGAATAACACAATCGGCACAAACCTGTACTTTTCAATTTTATTCAAAAATTACGATGAATCCCGACATAAATTGGTCACTCTTTGCAGTTCTGAAAACTGCAAAGCAAAATCATATAAATGTGAAGAGTGGCCCTAAACGTATACAGAACAAACAAGTAGATTGAAATTATTAAGCAGATGTTGCTTTAAGCATAATTCTTGTTACATACCTTTTTATGTCCCAAAGGGATATTTTCTTTCTTCCATGCTGGGGATCGAATTATATACTGCAGTGGTCTTCCACCATGATGCAATAAGATCACAAAAAGTATTGTTTTTTATTTTAAGTTAGTTATAATAACAATAAGATTAGTATGCTTCTTGAACAGTATCACGTAAATCTGCCAGCGCCAGCGGAACAACAACACATGTTTGATAAAGCTACATAGTCAAACAGTGAAGCCCTGAGCATGTTATAATGGGAAACCATAAGACTTCGGTAGGAAATAAAAAATTAACTGTACATGCAGATACCTTGCTTTTTGACTTATCAGTTTTACACATACCAATGTGATGCCAGTTTGAGGACCAAATTATTTTTTCTTAAAGCAGCGGTTTTTTAGTTAATATAAACATCTCAATATATCGATTTTAGTGAAAGGTAAATTTATTTTCTTATTATACCTATCAATGAAATGTAGTGTATTTATCATTTATGAAAACTACTGAAAGAACGAACATACTCATATTAAAATCAAGCTGAAAGCATCATATATTAAGTGTATCGTGCGTTATATGAGGATACTGAGTTTTATTTTTTTGCAGGAAAAATTGGACGCAAGTGGATTTTTGATACATTATCATCCTGTTTATTGTCCCAACATAAGAAATGTTATGATTGTGAAAATTTGGCTCTTCTTTCCTTCACATCTTTTCTGGGAATACGTTTGTTTACACATAGTGATCCGTTTGCTGATCATTAAGCTAGCTAGTAGGTGTATTCATCTTCTACCTGTGCGAAGGAAGATAAAGAAAGAATGAAGAAAACATTAATGAAGTAGCATCCTCTATAAAAGAAGTGAAGGATTATTTTCTTGTCTTGCGCTGTCTAAAATTAACCCTTTTTTGCACAAGTTTCCTTCCACAATATATAGCATATTTTATTTCACCTTATGGAAGTGTTGGATCGTATGCAAGTGGAACCTATAGAAAAAAACTTATTCGTAAGTTTTGAAAATCCCAACTCTGTTGCTTAGTACTGTTCCCTGGTTCAGTCAGACTTGTAGAGCAACTACCTATAAGCAGGGAATATAGCCTCACATATTCGGATATCGTTACCACAGGGTTAACCCTTACCCTTGCTTCATATTTAATGCTAATGTGATATGCTGACTCTATATTGGGGGTAAACTGTACAAATATATGATGACCAAGGAAGGAATTGAGTCAGGAAAATGAATCATGTTTTATTCCTTGGCCTGAACATTACCACAGCTAACTCGTCGCTGAAGAATTACATGACTGTGTACTAAAAGGTCACTTCCATGAAGCCATATCCAGTGTCATGGTATCCCAATTGCTAATTGGGAATTTTCCAGTTAAGCCAGATTCTCAACCTAACACGTTACTGTTTTGATTGCCATCAATACGCAAGATTCTGTACTCAAACACTGGTTGACAAGCAACTTGTTCATGACACTGTCTGCTTCCAATTTATGTAAAAGCTGAGGACAGCATTGTGACAGTCCACTAGGCTCACAAAACAAGTCCCCCAAATCCTCTCAAAATCTGGTAGGTAGATTGATTCGTAATTGCATAAGGACACTCCTAGATCTTAATACCAAAGGTCCCCTGTGTGATACGTCAAGCAACGATTGGCCAAACATACACAACCAACTGTTCTGAATTTCCAACACGATTTGTTATATTTTAAGGAAACCATCAACAAAAATTGACACTCTGTAAAAACGTCAAACCAGGAAATCCTCAAGAGCTTGGCTTGTAACCATCAGAGTTTCTGATAATTTGAAACCTGCAGATAAAAATGTCATTTCCAAGGTGTGAATTTACCAGGGCATATATTTGGTAGTCTTTTAAGCTAGAAGGTTGAGGAATCCCTCTAAGTGAACAGTGAGTGCCAGTTTTATGATTTTTCTGATGAATATGAAAGGGTATGCAAGGGATCATAATTGTTATTTGTCCCCTGTCCACCGTCACCTGGGGCATGTTTTATTAGCGGTGTTTCTTGGAATTGCAGTATTTCAAAATAATTGTAAATAGCTGGTTGGTTTTTTTTTTGCAATGTTAATTAATTTTTTAAGTGAGCCATGACATCATTCCCACTCTCCCCCCGAACTTTATTGTTATTAAGTGTTCATGACCATGGTCACAATCTATTTGAATTGCTACAAGCTCATACCTTCTGTGGGGCAGCTACCTGATCTGCAATGGATTGAATTATCCGAAAAAGCACCATTCTACAATCTAAAAGAAATAGTTTTCTCCTCTTGCTGAGTTAACTGATGTATCACAATTAAATCATCATATGTCAGAATAGAAGATTTTACAGTTCCATTAAGCAAACCAATCCCGAGAACAGTTAATGTGTGAATGCCAAATTCTTTATGGATTATTTGAATGAATAACACTTTTACATGTTCTCCAGATCACGTTGAAAATATTACTGTTGCAACATTAACATGCAAGTAATGGGTTTATTTATTCACTTATGTATTCCTTTGTTTTGTTTGTTTGTTTTCATTCGTTCATTCGTTCTTTCTATACCCAGGGACTCCATCTGTGTTAATTCACCTTTCGAACAGGAGTCCTTACAAAAGTGCATCGATTTACTATACACACACACACACACACACACACACACACACACACACACACACATATATATATATATATATATATATATATATACATATATATATATACATATATATACATATATATATATACATATATATATACATATATATACACACATATATATACATATATATATATATATATATATATATATATATATATATATATATATATATATTTATATATATTATATTCATCTCATGTTTGGGTCGATTTCAGTATCATAACAAACTTTCATATATGCCATATCGGCTAGGCCTTGGCAAAACACAGGAAGGGTGCTATATGCAAACATGTATTTACAGGTAATTTGGATATTATACATAACTCAAGTTTAAAAGAAATGAAAAATGTACAAAATTTCGGATGTGTCCTTAGTTGAACATTGACAATATTTTTCAGGATACATGTGATGCATTTGATTCCTACTGTGTGAAATGGGCAAAGAAAGTAAAAATTGAATTTCAGAAATTTGGAGGATGGTTATCAAACTTGAAACGAGTCTTTAGAAATAAAATTTATCGTTACAAATCCCACATTAAGAATTTCAATACGGTTAATCTAAAACAACCTGAAGTTTCAAAAGCAGTCAAAGAACTACAAGAAAGATTTGTAGTAACTAACATAGATAAGGCAGGGAACAATTTAGGATCATCTGCAAAAAATATTATCTGGATGTTTTGAAAAAAGAACTTGGTATAAACAATATTTCAGACATAAGAGGAAATGACGTTTATATATTACACAAACAATCCATAATTTGATAGATACACATAAAGATGAGATGAAAAGGAATTTTAATATCAAAATTTCTGAAGAGGACTCATCTATTGCACTTTTGTTCTGGATAACCAAATTACATAAAAACCCTTTTAAATCTAGATTCATAGCCGGTGCTGCAAAATGTACAACAAAACAATTATCAAAAGAAGTAACATTGTGTTTGACTGCAATTAGGAGTCATTTTCGTAAATACTGTAATGCAATTTCTAGAAACTGTGAAATAAATTGTTTTAGTAGTAATAGCAATTCTTCCGAGTTTGTATCTAAAATCAAAGATGTTAAAGCAAAAAATATCAAATGTTTTGATTTTTCTATACTGCACACAAATCTACCCAAAGATGAGGTCAAAAGTTCTCTTTCAGAATTAATAAGCAAAATGTTTAAACATAATGGTAAACCATACATTAATATCAATTCATATACAAAGAAGCATATTGGTCACACAATAAATATTCAAAAAGTAACGTTAAATCTTACACTGTTGAAACTTTGATAGATGCTATAAAATTTCTTTTGTTCAATGCGGACCATTGGTTTTTCAACAAATAAAAAGCATTCCAATGGGCAGCAACTGCTCCCCTTTACTGGCAGATTGTATTTAACCTGGCTTAAATTTAAGTATATGGATAAATTGATGAAAAAGGACTTTCAAATGGCTATAAAGTTATCAAACAACGCAAGATATATTGATGACAGTGCTTGTGTAAATGTACAACATTTCAATGAAATTGCTAAAGAAATGTACCCAAAAGATATCCCTTTGGATGGTTTCAGATGGTTTCAGAGATGTGTTTTTGGACTTGGATAGTCAGGTCACTAATGACAGGTTTTGTATTAAAGTATATCACAAAATAGATGAGTTTTACTTTGAAGTAGTTAATTATCCTTCCCAGGACAGTAATATTTCGGATACTATTGGATATAATACATTTTTGTCACAGATTTTCAGATTTGGTCGTATTTGCTCTAAACTTCAGGACTTTGCACCAAGAACCAAATTTATTTACAGTAAAATTAAGTCAAAAGGATTCAAAGGTGTACTTTTGATCACATATTTCTACAAATTTTGCTGTAAATATCCCGAGATGGTTAGAAAGTTTGGCTTCAATAATTTTAGAGATTTTAGACTTGCCTGTTTTGCTACTTAATTTTATCCTTTGGCATCATTATGTTTAAATTTTCACCTTTCAGACATTTTAAGCTAGCTTGTTTTCTGTTAGGTAAACCCCCAGGGGCTACAGGTAGCAAGAAGCAGCCTACGACAGTTACTAGCTTGCCTAATTGTACTTGATTTCTGGTTAATATTTTCATTGCATTCTCTTGACAAAAATACAAAAGACTTTCATTCTTTTCTGACTTGCCCAATAATTTTAGAGATTTTAGACTTGCCTGTTTTGCTACTTAATTTTATCTTTTGACATCATTATGTTTAAATGTTCACCTTTCAGACATCTTAGGCTAGCTTGTTTTCTGTTAGGTAAACCCCCAGGGGCTACAGGTAGCAAAAACGGCCTACGACAGTTACAAGCTTGCCTAATTGTACTTGATATCTGGTTAATATTTTCATTGCATTCTCTTGACATAAATACAAAAGACTTTCATTCTTTTCTGACTTGTCCTATAATTCTACTGTTAACATCCTAAGATTATTAGAAAGCTTGGCCACAATAATTTACAGTTTTTAGACTTGTCTGTTTTGCTACTTAACTTTATCTTTTGGCATCTTTCTGTTTCAATTTTCAATATCAGACATTTTAGGCCTACATGTTTTCTGTTAGGTAAAACCCCCAGGGGCTACAGGTAGCAAGAAGCGGCCTACAACAGTTGCATGTTTGCCTAATTGTACTTAAAATCCTGTTAAGGAAAATTGTAAAGATAGCATGTTTTGGGCATAAATGCTAATGACTTCCATTCTTTTCTGATATGTCTTAATGGACATTTACTCAATATTAAAAAATTACTCAAAATTGGCAGTATTTTCTCAAGTGTCACAAACCTGACACATTTAATTGGCACATTGACTCAGGGTTGGCAGTTAAATAGAGCTGAATCGTTTGTGGAGCAGGTGTCATCATGGTGTTTGTTTTACATCGTTGGTGCAGGATGTACATTGTTGCAGTCCTTGTTCGGATTTCCTTTGGTTTGTGCAGGTAGTCTAGCTGCAACTGTTTATTTTACAATCACTGGGACTGAATATAATGCCCCAGCTTGTTTCCACTTCAGTTAAACACTGGCGGATGGTTTAACTAGGATAAGCTGTCCAGCTAGAAAGGGTACATATTGGTTCAGGGTAAAGTCAAATTGTTCTTGTCTGAACCTGTATTATTGGTAATTATGGTTTGTTTGACAGGTATTCTTCTTTGATATGAAGCTCTGCATTTACAAGCAAAACTTCACATATTGAGCTAATTCATCAATTGCCACGTTCATATTTATTCATTATTATGTGGGTTGTCTTGGCTGAATTTTTAGCTTAGACAAGGAGCCGCTACTCATAGAGACATGTACGGGTAAAAGGCTCCGAAACACGTTGAGTAGTTACCCGCTGAAGACCCTTTAATTTATTTGGGCTATTACAGCCTATGTCAAAATTTTACAGAGGTACGTGTGCAGTATGGATAATAGAACTTCTATGTATATATGTTAGACAGGGACAGGTTAGCTTATGGAGAGTAAAGTGTTTGGACTTTTGCGGAATAGGGTAATGACTACTAGGAAGTGGTTTTAGACAAAAAGAACCAAATACAACAATGTAATAGAACTCTTCCGGGAGTACCTATAACCGGAACAGTTCTATAACTAGACCGGAAATGATGTAGGCCTAGTTCAAAACGCACTGTCTGCTAGACCTACGTTGTCTTCAAGTCGCTAGAAAAATTTACCATCGTGTTATTTGAACTTAATCGACCCAAACATGAAATAAATAAATAATAGTATACTTTGTTGGCGATATGAAGTATATGGACTCGCACAGGATACCATATACCTTCCCTCACTCGTTCTGCTATATGGCATCCAGTGCTCGTCCATATACTTCCTATCGTCAACAACGAATACTGTAATATATATATATATATATATATATATATATATATATATATATATATATATATATATATATATATATATATATATATATATATATATATATATATATATATAGATATCACTAACACATCTTTAATGCTCAAATATTGTTAATCTCTAAGCCACTATCCCTCCTTACCTAGACTTAACCTTAGCCAGTGATGTAACCTGCCTTGTTTCAGGGAACTTCCTGTGAGGCTTGCGTCAAACTTCAAAGTACACTTGCCTTTTTTTGGACTTTGGGAAAGACCAAACCACGAGGAGTGGCTGCACGAGCAGAATAGGAATGGCTCTGATTAATGAATATAACATTTTTTCATTCAGAGAATGAGAACATTTGTTTTGAAAAACATTGAACAGCAAGTAGCACTCATTTTTCCACCTTAGTCTCCAGTGTGGACCATCCAAGTGAATCCAAGTCGTGTTGTCGGTGTGTACCATGGAAAACCTATCACCATTTTACCTGCTCTTCTCTATAGTTAAAACAAAGGATTAAGTTGAGTTTCTTTTTCTTCTTTTTTTTTCTTTTTTGTTAGTATTGTACAATACTGACGAACAGGAATTAACGTGTGGAAAGGCCAGTGCACTGAACTAAAGTTTTCTATGAAGAAGTGAGAGGTACTTTTACCAACTAGGCCACGAGGAACTTCACTTCATTTCTAGAGCTTTTCATTTAATTGCCAAGGCATCGTTTTGAGGGCCTTGGCCTATTGTATGGCCTTAGTGCTGAAGCAGATTTGCTTTAGAAACAGGGGTATCATTTAAGCATGTATCACCATGATTAGTATATTTATATACATAATATGCTTGGACTTTGCTACATTTTACATAAGACTGAAAATAACATTCTATTATTTTTGAAAACATCAAACAGATATTCAAAAGTTAGCCATTGTCTCTGATGGAGTACGATATCATCAGCATAGACTACAGCTCTACCAAATAGGGGCCATATTCGGCATCCAAACCCACAACATTTCGAACACATCAGCAAGTCGCATATATACACCCTAATCGGAATACACCATCCTGTTTAACATCATTTGTGCAATGAAAGCCCTCAGATACTTTGCTCCCATACCACCCCATGTAACATTAATACTTTGATATGTGTATATATCCAGAAGCTGGCTATAACTAGACACAGGCATCGCTTTACACGTAGTCCGTCCAATTTTACGCATTCAACCACTTTAAATGCTTTAGTGGCAGATGAAAATACAAGCTGAACAATCACTATTATGAACGCTGCAATAGTTAACACACTTATAAAGGACACACGTACACTGCGTTGTCCAGCTCTGTCCTTTATGTTCAAATTGAAGATTTCAAAGTATCGTAATAAATGCTGCGGATTAGCGCATCCAACACCTTAATAAGTATATCAAGAGGTTCCCCTCCACCCTATAGCTGTCAGAATTGTCCTTTGAAAACAAATGAAGAGAAGCACTAGATCTGCCATGACCACTATATCTCCTTTTTTTTATCAGGTTAAAAAAAAACTTTTACACGGTTGTTGTCATTGCATTGTGCCAGTCTATTGGCATCATTTGTATCTTTCTTCTGTTCGACATGCCTACGAGAATAATAATACTGCAAACAAGTTCTATTTCTTATATCAGCTGCACCGGCTTCTGTGAATTTACTTTTTCCCATATGTGATGTCAAAAGACAGCCTGTCACCTTAGGGCTCAACGTGTTCATTCCATCCAGGAACTACTTTTTCCTTTTTTTTTCTTTAATTGATGAAATATTCATATCCAGCATCAAGCAAGCTTGTATAACCTTTTGTTAAACCTTAAAAATAAGAAAGCGGTTCCTGGCAATAAATGTTATGACGCTGGTTTTGAATCCAAAGAATAGCTTGACATTTCCGATCGAATGCCACCATGTGCAGACTGGTATTTTAACATTTGCACCATACCATAAAGGTTGTGGTTTACTGATCCCTGAACCAGATTTGTTACAAAATACAGGTAAATCAAACTCAAGTTTTACAGGTGGCCTGTCAGACAAATTATTACCACTGTGCACGCGTAAATATTTAGTGCTATGGGGATACACTGATATGGTCAATGGTTGAACTTTTATTATTTCCACTTCTGTTTGTGTTATCTACAACGCTTTTGTTATAGAACATTGTACCTGCAAACTCTCCGGTGTGAGGGTCGATTTTAAGTGGGCCATGCTCAACCCTTGGCGGGAGAAATTAGCATTAGCATTGCTACATGAGTTGCTTTTTAAGCACGAGTTTCACACACCTCATGCAAGATGTCAATGGACTTTATAGAATTATCATCCCAAGTTGTTAAGTCACACGGCATAGACGCATCCCTTATATAGTTTTGCACCGTTCATCCTCAAGCGATGACAGCACAAATTTTTTTATTTAAAAAAGACGAAACTTATGTCGCGATATCTCTTTGTGACGGAAGTGCACATCCACTATCTTGTTTGCCCAAAATTGACTCATCTACAGTCATACCTGAAATACCGTGACTCTAGTTTCTTTCAATTTCCTTAAATATTTAAACGTACCAACACCCTATCCATGTATGTAAATTGTATGTGGCGATGCTCAGATATGCCATTGTGAGGCAAAGTCAAAAAAAAAGAAGAAACATGACAAACTGTCCATTGGGCCAGAGTCTTTCTGATTCTAGGAGGCATATACTTGTATTAGCTTTACGCTTAAAGGCCACAACATCATTATATATATATATATATATATATATATATATATATATATATATATATATATATATATATATATATATATATATATATATATATATATAAAGACATGGGCACACATAGTTAGAATGATTTCAATCTGGCTTGCACATTTGAAATGTATTGAAGATTCCGTACTTCAAAACCAGAGTCAAGCATGTATGACCGTACACCGTTGGTCTGAGATGACTTGCCCACTGAATCTAGACATATCTCTCCTTGGTTTTAGAGTTCCTGTGGATCGATGGCAGCTACCTTTTGCCTTACCAGTTATGACATTATTTTTTTCTGACACCTCTGGGTAGACCAAATCATCCAGAGTCAGCAGGTCTCTCCCGCCCATATCGCTGGGGAAAGGCATGGCTCATGGTAGAGGTGTGCCCAAAATAAAGATCCCCAAGAAAACCCACACGGCCCGCCAAAAGGATGCTGTCTCTCAAAGTCCCTGCTACAGGGTAAGACGATGTCTTGAAGCTTGAACCTTGTCCGTGCCCACTATGGTGGCCACGCACAAGGCCCATGGAGCAACCATGTCCGGCTCTGTCAGAATTATTAGAAGTGTGTAATTTGACGTATTGATTGTAGACATTGAGGTAGAGTTGCTTTAGTATTTTGTTGTGAACCTTCACCATTGATAACCAGAGAAAAATAAACTCGAAGCTGGGTTTTGTCCGAACAATATAACATCACGTCCAGTTACAGGAGCTGTCTTGAACATGAAGTCTTTTTCACATATTTCTGGGACACATATAGGTGTTTTTATTGAATTGTTTGTGGACACAATATTTGCATAAGAACGGCTCTTAATGAGCTCAATGTTTTCTTTCTCATCTTTGTCGAACTTTTCTTAGATTGTATTCAAATGTTGCTAATGATGATTTAGTCTGCCTAACAGGGGTACTTTATTTAATTCCTTTGCGTGAATCCTGGGGATTATCCTTACTTGCATGGCACTTAGAGGGATATTTAGTGTTTCTTTGCCTTGTTGGGCATCTATATTATCATTCACATTTGTCATACCCTCTATCCGTGTTAACGTATCTCTGCATATTTTTATTTCACCAGTCACATTGGCATCACATTTTTCCAAGAAATTGTATTTTTTTCCATAATATATCTACAAGAGAGTGCATCAATACAGCCTATGGTGCATTCTCTCTGGAGTCACATTACAAACGTAAGTGCTATGTATGCAAGCAATGGCTGCATGAAAATAGTAGTATTAATACTTACTGTCTCATTCTAAGGGCTATGTATCCAAGCAATGGTTGCATAAAAATAGTAGTATTAATGCTTAGTGTCTCAATCCTTTGGCATTTATTTTGTCTGTCTTAGTCATTGGCATTTGGAACTTTGCATTCAACACGTTCCTCATTAGGAGAATCAATATAATATTTAACAAGCGTACCCGATTCATCTGAAAACCTTGACTGCTATCAGGTGGAGCTCAGACAAATCTCTGCAACGATATTCATTTCTTCCTGATTTCCTCTGAGGACAAATGCCGTCCACTTGTCCATTGCACATGGATATTGTGAGTGTTCTTCCTGGTTTTAGGGTCATGCGCAACATCTGAGTTGCAATAAAGGTGACAGGAAACATGGTCTGCCAGGTATCAGAATGCAATGCTTGGAGTAACAAATGTTCAAAAATTCACCAAATCATAAAAAACACTATCGTGCAAATTATTTCGCTGCATGATACATGTATTTAGTCATGCGTGTACGTCCAAAGCTATCTGTGATGAAATTATACAGTCGTAAATTTAAAATCAGGATGTCACTTTTGCTCCAAATAAGAAACAGTCAATTTTATTCAAGAAATTTGCATGCGTAATACAAAAACCAACACAAGAAAATGCACACTCAATTTTGGTATGATTGTGGACCTGTCTGTTTGTTGGTCAGTCTGATACTAATGGTTGACTTGGTGAAATTTACTATGTCTGATGCAAACTTGTGTTGTATGGATACCCAACTGTGTGTGGAACACACCATGCAACTTCGTAGGAAGCAGTTTAAGATTAAAGGGTCAGAACAACACTAAGGCTAAGTCATATTTTGGTGTATTTCACATGTAAGGCACCACATGATGCGGAAAATAGCCCTTTTTCTTTTATAATACTCTTTTATACTATTTTTTTTTGGGGGGGGGTGTAAGAGGCCATTTAATTCAATTTAAAAACAAGGTTACGTCCATCTTGGACTTAACCTTGTTCTCACACTGACAGAGGGCTCACTGTATGGATCATCCGGTCAGGCAGGTCCTTGGACCCAAATGAGTTTTACTTAGGGTTAGGGTTAGGGCTACTTACAGTTACCCTTAGGAATTTCAACATGATTTTCCACCTCTTTCTCTCTCTCTCTCCCTTCATAAAACCGAATTCTTTCTCTGATAAAGGTAGTAGAATTTTACAATAATTAGGACTGTTTTACATTTTGACTACATTATGCATGGCTGACTTACAGATGACTTACAATGGCATACTACATTTTTGGAATTCTAAATTATTACCCTAATAATAGACTTATCAGATGACTTGTGGGATTGTATCCTTTCTTGAACATTTAAATTTCCTTTCAAAAATACTTCTGGAAACCAGCTTGAAATGTGACTGCTATCCTTACAAATTTTGGCTATTGTAATGCATTTTTTGACTACGTTTTAATGGTTTGAGGCCTAATTTCACTTGCTTCTGGCTATGTTTAACATTTATACCAATGTACTTACTATATTTGCAAAAACAAACACTTTTCTTTTTGAAATACTCTTAGTTTATCTCCTTTAAAACAACATCATGTCTTTACCTACATGCCTAAAACACATCGAATTGTATAATCATGTTGTTTGGATTCTTGTTGATGGTCATTTTAGGCCTAGGGGGCTTTTCTGATGGATTGATGTCGGTGTTAGTGTCACTTTGTGGACTTATATGGATGATGATCATTGTTGAGATGGTGGTTGCACGTAGTCCCTTTTTAAATGCTGAATTTTATTGACATTTTCAACAAATTAAGAACCTCCGCTTACAAATTCTCTGATGTGCTGCAAATTTTGGTCCCTTTTCACAAATTGTATGGTCCTGTATGCGCATGAATGATGCACCTGTTCAAGCCAATTTACTGAAATAGGCCTATAAATTCAAACAAAACTTTTTGCATTCTGTCATGTTAAAAATAGATATGGCTTTTTCGACCCTATGGACCTTTACACTTACGTTTTGGTCTCTTTTGGGTAAATACGAACTATGAATGTATGTGTTTCAGCTATACATACCAAGGAACATTGCCTTTGGTCCGAATTGACTTGGATTTGTTTCATTAGGACTACGGTTTGGACATGGTAATGACACTGTCTAATTTAGAGAAAAAATTCATGGTGATCAAAGTATTTTTATTACCATGATTAATATTGCTTTTTCTAGAGTTAATTTATGTCGATTTTAACTAACCTGCAGCGATATTAGTGTAGAAAATGGAAAAATAGACTAGGTGGCCTTAACCTTGTGTTTACATCAACACACTTTACATTGTTTCAATACTGGAATTAACATGATATATAAAATGGATTTGCATATCCTTGGGCAGGCACTGCTCTTGCTGAAGTACGGGAAAGTTAACATCAAACTAGAAACTCCTTGTTATGAATAAAGTTCATAAATAACCCTGATAGTTTGCCAAGCTCATTGGTGATCAGGAAAACGGTAGGTTTAAACTATACAATACTCGTCTTGCCCATTTAGTGGTTTTGCCGGGGGGGGGGGGTTGCTCACATATTACGTATTGCTTTTCGGGTAATTTCAAACACACCAACTCCTTATGTTCCACTTTTACATATTAAGTTCTTCTGCTAAATTTGACTACAATCGCATTTATTTTTATCACTTTAATAACATCATATTTACATTCCTCATGAGAAGACCTTTCATTCAAGTACCAACAACCCGAGGTTTATGTAAGCAGGTTCAGGACGTTCGTCCTAGGTCAACAGATATCCTCAGTGCACTCCGCGTGCATTGCAGGAAAAGTGAGCCGAGGATTGTTGTTGGCTTATTTAACCTTGCACTGAAAGAGTTGATTAATAGGAGCTCCAAACACCCACCCTCACCCCCTCGAACGTTACATAATTATTCGTCATTTGTGAACAGTCCCCAGCTAGAATCACGATAAGTTTTATTGCATGAACCCGCAATCGGGTGGGTATGGCACAAAATACAAAGCTAGGACCCAAAGCAATACTATGCTGCTCCAGCTCCTAGATGAACTCCAAACTATAATTTTACCTCGCAATTACAGAAGTAGTCGGAAATACAGGTCCAAATAATGTGGACCCCAATGGGTAATCCACAGAGGTCACAGTGTCGCAGATTTACAAGTGTGTAAGCCATGTGATCCCCTTTACGGCCCGAAATTTGGGTGTATGTGTCCTTTTGAAAAAAATTAGTTTTTGACCTTTTTCTCAAAATAGTAAAACTGGAATTAGCCTTGGTTTTGTTTTAACGCCTTCGATTTACACTTGAGATTTTTTTCTTATGTTGATCTGTTTATCTGCCCGACACTGTGAAAATAAAGAATATAGCCGTGTTTATATTTTTTTTTCATAGTATTAATCTTCAGCTTGGGAAACTGGAGGTCTTTGTGCGGAATAAGAAGGTGACTTACCCCCCACAGAGATATAACCTGCAAACAGGTTGCCCCAGAAGGACCAATGGAGATGGAATACCATAAAACCTTTCAAAGAGATTGTAATTTTGATTACTGCCCTACTTGCCTTAGAAAGCTTTGACTGCCAACAAGTAAGCAAAGCCTCAAATAGCATATTTTCACTGGTATGTATGGTAAAGCCAAAAGTGTAGGGATCCCCTGTGTTGCAGACTACACCTGGCTACACCTGGCTACACCTGTGGCTGTTCAGCGTTATTCATTTGTTTATAATTAAGGTCTATATTCAGGAAAATTGAGATATCTGACAACCAGAAAGAGGTAAGTATCATCACTTATGCAAAAATGCACTTTTTCAAATGTAAACTGTGAAACCGTTTGTTCCCCCGTTAACACAGCCTGTAACTTTGAAAAGTACAGCAAGCATCGACATCAAGATTTAGATTGAACTTGGTTTTATGCAGGTTTGTGTAAGTATATGTGGCATACGTTTCTAGTTAAGCTCAGAAATTCATTCTCAGGGAGGCAAGTGAACAGTGAGTATCTGTGCATGTGCAAGTTATCCCAGACATTTAATTATAGAGACTATATTAACAATATAAATTAAAGGGTAGCAGCACTGAGGCAAGGGAGTTTGTTATTGGGTAACAGCACTGAGGCAAGGGAGTTTGTTACTGGGTAGCAGCACTGAGGCAAGGGATTTTGTTATTGGGTAACAGCACTGAGGCAAGGGAGTTTGTTATTGGGTAGCAGCACTGAGGCAAGGGAGTTTGTTATTGGGTAGCAGCACTGAGGCAAGGGAGTTTGTTATTGGGTAGCAGCACTGAGGCAAGGGAGTTTGTTATTGGGTAGCAGCACTGAGGCAAGGGAGTTTGTTATTGGGTAGCAGCACTGAGGCAAGGGAGTATGTTATTGGGTAGCAGCACTGAGGCAAGGGAGTTTGTTATTGGGTAGCAGCACTGAGGCAATTGAGTTTGTTATTGGGTAGCAGCACTGAGGCAAGGGAGTTTGTTATTGTGTAGCAGCACTGAGGCAAGGGAGTTTGTTATTATGTACGTCTGTCATTCGTGGTAAGAGGACACGTGAACTCCCTAGTGCTAAATAGTGAGGTACTTTCTAGATGCAAGAGGTAGGAAAACCACAAAAATATTCATTTCCGGGAACAAAAAACAAAACAAAACAGTACGTTTGCACATATAAATGTGTCACAGTTTACTTCAAAATTAACTTGTCTTGTCACTAAGAGGTGATAAATGACTGGTAATTATTAATGCATAGACATCAAAGTCGGAAAGAGGTTTATAGAAAACACCAGCACGGACCTGCACCATCAGAGAGTACTGAACAATTTATCATTAAGGGGCGCATGTGTAGAGCTTCACCCAATGTCCTGTGAACAAGCAAACAACAGCTTGTTTACGGATAATTCGGAAACGTACATGTATTCATAAATTTAGAGATAATTTAAAGATACGTGTCATTATTCACATTTCTAACTAGCTTAAGCATCACACTCACAGGCATTAATGATAATGTTTATGTTTGATGATGCAGAATTCATGGCACAATTTGAGTTATGCAGCCTATAGAAGCAATATTATGTAAGTGGTTTCACCCACATACAAGTAGGCACGAAAATGGTAAACATCCATTGGAATTTTTATATTGCTAATTTTGACCTTGATTGACCTTGAAAAGTCAAACTGATATTTTAGCTCATGTATTTGCAATTGTACATTCTATCACTTTTTATTTAAAAGCGATAATAATGACTCCAGAACTGTGTGAGGGGAGACTTTGATATTATAAACAGCAATGATGAACTTAAAGAGGTCATTCTGTTATTATTATTATTATTACGCTCACGGGACTAATTTAATCTAAATATCCAAGGTCAGCTCAATACAAGACTTTCACAGTCCCCATTCATAATTTATGCCGGGTTGTAAACTAATATAAACTGCAGTCCATTTCAAAGAAATGTTTAAATATCATTTGGCATATAAGTAAGTGTTGGATTCACTATATTTAATTTATTCAATGAATCAATTTTGGTAGGCCTCATTATGTGTGTTAGGTGGACACTTGTGTTTGATAAAAGCAGTTTGATTATATTTGTATAATGTGGGCTACATTCTTCAGTAGACATGTCAACAAAAGTAACGTCATATTCGCTTCATTCAGTAACACATTGGCTCGGGATGTTTGTTTTGTAAATGCCAATGCGGTGCCTCCAGTAAGCAGTGTCGCTTGTCCAGGGATTAATGGTGGTTAAATAGGGCCTGCTATGGTTCCCCGCTGATAACCTGATTTAAAAAAGGGCTAATAAATCCTTAAACTTTCTTCTTAATTTCAAAGTTTCTGAATATGATTTGTTCCTTTCAAAAATTAATTTGCTATAATGATTAAGAACTCTGCATTTTTTCAGTGAATGTTATTGATTAGGACTTTGCTCTTAAAAAATCGGACTTGACGGTGTTCATACGGTGTATGGGATTACAGATTTAGGCTTGTTAAGTTTGTTACTTTATTTTAAATATAGAAAATATGACAAGTATATTTTCAAACAAAACAGCAGTTACCACATGGAGATATGCTGTATCACGTGCATGTGTTGATATAACATTGATTATGGCTACTTATGACTTCACTTTATTGCACTAAAACAATTCAATACTGAAGATAATTGTGCAATGAGGCAGAATGTTGTTAAATTAAATTTGCTCAAGTTCGCTGGTGGTACTGAAATGTGGTCAAGGTCATTCCTATGTAATCTTAACCTTGAAAGAGTACCGCCATTAACTGCAATACCACCGTCTTAACACAAACTCTTGTACTAATACCCATAACATAATTCCAAATATGTCGCTTGACCTTTTCACTTGTTGCAAAATAACTGAAATCTACTCACAGTCTGCCTGTTGCATTGGATCTTCCTGTGCACAATAGTAGTCATATCTAGACTTATAGAATGAGACATTCAATTAATTGAAGTGGCCATATCACCTAAAAAATTAGGTCAAGACAACTCATGAGTACAGGGAAGCTAGCTTTTAGCATCAATGAATATATTGCGTATCATAGTTCTAGCTCATCATTTCGGACCTTATCATTTCAGCAGTAAAATTCACTTATGTGGGTGGTTGTCTGACATTGGGATCATAACAAACATTGCTTGAGGGGTTGCCGTTTGACATTAGGCTCCTAATAAACGTTGCTTATGTGTACTGTAACTTTAGGCAGGCATTCCTGGAGTGTCTGAGTGCCAAAATCATTTGCAATACAAAGCAATTCACATGGTTGTGGACTCATCACTACATTAAAACAAACTCTCTGATGAAACCATATGAATTTCAAAATGTAATCCCTTCTTAAACCCCTTACTATAGTGGATGGTAAACATATATTCAGTTCGCAGTTTATAAAATCGGTAAAATTACCCTATGAACTTCGGAGTAATTGCAATCCGCCAACAGGCATATTGAATAATAGTGTCCCAGGATGTGCCTCTGCATCATTATAAGGAATGCCGAGATGTGTTTCTCGAGAAGAACCCCTCCCTCAAACGAAAATTAGTGACAAACGTTAAGAAGGTACTGAAAAGATTTTATTGAGACGTAACCAAAATGGAACTGTGTGGATAATTCCAGGTAAAACCTGACGTATCTAGCTATTTGAATTATATAAAAGCACATTTTTAACATTACATAGTGTTGAAGAATAAAGTTGTAACCAAAGATAAATCAACGAAAATAAAATAGAAAATTTCCCATTAACAAAATTTTTCAGCATCAAAATTATCCGTATTGAGCTGGAATTAAAATTCCCTGTACATTTACATATACAGTGGTGCATTTGCACATCCAAAGCTAGAACCTTCAATGCATTCATATTTGAAAATATAGTAACACCGTGTCCATCAAGCCTGTAATCTCTAAAGGGGCTGTTTCTGTCAAGTGGCACAGGTAAGGTTTAATGTTTAGTCACATTTTCTAAAAGCTTTGATCAGCTGAAGAAGTTGCTGTGCCACACAGCAAGTTGAGTTTTAAGGGGGAGATATACCTATTTGATAAATTAATTTCATTCATATTGCCTGCATGAGCTCATACAATCACGCCTGCAATGTTAGGGATGTCCATTGATGATATCGATATGCTGCTTTCATTTATATTAAGGTCAACACATGGAGTTCTGACTTTTACCTGCTCATCTGTCAGGGATGTAGTTTATGCTAAAATTACCACCAATGGCATAAAGAGGGAAACAGGAGAGGCAACAAAATAGTTGACAAATCTATTCAAAATGTACACTTTCTGCTTAGTAAATGTACTGTATAAACTAAACGTTTACACTTTCAGAATTTAGTGGCTAACAAAAATGGTTCCACACCCTGCCTTCGTAAATATCCATTAAATAATCGATGTAATAAGACGTGCAATAATACAGTTAGTTGCATAGTAAAGAGACCATAAGAGGTATACATAGATAGACCGCCTTTGTTGTTTCTGTTCTTCCACTGTTAAAAATATACGAACCATGTATAAATAAAAGATTTTACGCTAATAATTCCGTAAATACCTGTACAAAACCAGTAACGTAAAAATAATTAGCGTATTTATTATGTTTGCATTTCAACTCATTTTTTTTATTTTGTTAAGTGCTAGTGAACCCAATGCTCATGTATTTGGTCCGTTTGGCCACATCATACCTGAACTACCCCGGTAACCTTTATCTTTCAACATATTAACTATTGAATGACAAAAACAAACTGCATGTGTCAAATAAATGTTAAACACCTCTGTCATAAAATCGCCATCTTCATTTACAAACTGCGTATATTATACATAGAATCAATGACGAAAGCGATGACTATAAATGTTTAACAATTAACTGTTATGCGCGCAGGGTTGTGCGTCTAATAAGAAGCTGTTATTTGCTATAATTTGTTTCAGATTTGGTATTGTCCTTTGAAGCGCTTACAACATTTCGATTGGCTGTACAGACTGAACCAGCTGGACAAACTCAAACAGTCACGACATATCCAATAAGGCGAAGATTGTCTGCACCTAACACAACAATGATAATGTCAACATCAATTTTAAACAAAATCAAGCTCACAGTCAACGGTTTGGTGGTGGAAAGAATGAGGGTCAACTTCCATTACATTGTCCACTATCCTTTGTTGAAATGGTGGTATGTGAAGGCAAATTATACTCTTGCAAAGATGCTGCTTGATGAAAGCGGCAATGAAACAGTTCAGTATTGTTTATATCTACCAGGCTTTGAACAACAAATTGATGGTGTTAATAGACATTCAAAAGATGTCTTCTGCAAACTTTATTCCCGTTCGGAGGTACTACAAATGCAGAGACTTGCAAATACTAAAAGATTTAGCATTTCGTCAAATATGGTGGTCGCGTTTTCATTAACAACATCTCTTTGGATTGTTGTAACAATAATAGGAGTTATAGGTAAAGAAAACTGTTTTTATGAATGAAAACTGCTTGACGTTGCAGCAGTGGAGGCAAAAACTTAATTATTCCAAGGATATTATGAATTCTTTTGTCTCAATTCACCAAAATATATGTCATGTCCCCAAATATCAAATGCATGTTCCTAATACAGATGGAAAGGCATGTGGGTGTGAAGAAAAGAATATATTTCTCCCCAAAGCTTAGCCGAGAGGCCATCACTAAAAGTGGCAACAGCTGGGTCAACCGTCATGACCTTCCATATAGGTTTAGCTCTAACCATGTTTTTAATGTTCAAAACCAAATATACTCTTACATCTGTGTAATGGTATGTTTACCACAATGGCCATAAATTTGCTGCATTCTTTCTGCTAGAATTAAAGTGGATGCCAAAATGTGATATGTGGTCAACACAACCTCTTAAAGAATATAAAAATTCTATGATTTTTTAATCATGCCGTGGTGCTGCTATGGGGTAGTAAGTGCTATAGCATAATGTTCCAAAATATCACATTCTACTTCTCGCATACAAACGTTGACTCCAGCGTTGCCTCTAAAATGTTTGGGCTCTTTGTGGCGATAAAATAAAGTACTGCATATGTGTGACAATTTCATTCCTATATATGTGTTGTTTATTGGTTTTGCCGGCAAAAACAAGTAAAATGCATCAACAAATGCCTGAATATCATCCTTATTGTGATTACTGCTTACCACAGATAGTATCTATAGAAGCATATAAATACTAATCAAGTCAGTATAAGTCCCAACTCGGGTATACAATGCCACATACGTCAACACTTAAATTCCCATCTTTTCAAAAAATGTTAAATGTGTTTGACAGGGTCACATACACAACGCTATCTTATGAGAACTCAACTAACAGGTTTATACACATTAGCAGTAAGGAAACTAGGGCCGTCCTTTCATTGAGAGTGCATAAAAAGATGTCCATCAAGTATGCAATCGATTATTGTATTCTCCGCATGCACTGAATGCACAATATTTGATGAAGTTTAAAATATTGTTTCTTCAATCGGTTGCATTTGACGTTAGTTAAAACCATGCACACTTTAAGTGCCCGGGAATGAGGTAGAGCCCATCCCTCATGGGACAAAAGAATATCATATACTGATGTTTAAGTGATGATACATGTCCTTATCCACCATGTTGCACTGCAACAATCTTCAAGCAAAGAAGTACAATAGAATTTGCACTTTATGGCAAGTACATCCCAATTGTCAATGTAACAAATAAGTCTTAAATTCAAGCTAATATTTAACCAGCATTATATTACCGTTTGGGAATTACCAAAGCGGAATATGTTTTCAATTTCCTCATATCTTTGTCATTGCACACTCTTTAGTTCAAGTGCAAAATCCGTGGTTAAATCTTGGGATCATTATGCTGAGGTCATATGCTTGGAATGACTGGCTCTCATTGCCACTTGGACATTTGTGACATGAATGTCATAAATGTGCGAAATACGTCGCAGCAACACAGGCAAGGCATTTTGCTATGGTTTAGTGTCTCTTGAGATTGAAGAAACGAAATCATATTTGCAACAGTCATTTACTCCTACACTAAGCCCAAATTTCCCAATAAAATCCCTAGTCACCTGGTTTACTGCTGATACCATGCAAGAAATATGCCTCCTCATGAGAAAAAAAACGTAAATCACCACTGTAAACAAAATATACCATATATATTTAGAACGGGCTCAATCATCGATCAATTCATGAAAGGTCACTTTCTGACATTTGAAAAACAGGAGAGTAGCTGCTTATAATTGTTTGGTATTTTTGCATTGCTGGTTATAGTTGTTCTCTTCCCTTTTCTGCACTAAATATGTAAGCCGCACAAGACGTCCTACATTGTGAGTAAAACATATTAAAACCAAATCAAATGGCATGGTACATTCCAATACTCTGGGTGCTTTTTGCTTTAAGTTCAGTTGTTTGCAGAAAAGGTTCTTCCAGACATAGCGTTATTAGTTACAAACAGCTTTAAAAGTAATATTATTCTGTTCCGATTAAGGCATCAGGGCCCACTTTGTTGAATTGCGTATATTTGTATCACCTTTACCTCCTCATGTAACTTATAACTTTTCAGTAAATAAAACTGGCCTAAATGATGTAAAGTTATCCTCAATATTGTGCAAGTTGACTTTTATAATGACAGGAAATGCCTTGGTGATCCTGTCTGTAGTGAGCTTTTATTATTACAGGAAATGCCTTGGTGATCCTGTCTGTAGTGAGCTTTAAGGTCATGAGGACGCCAACAAATTTCCTCTTGCTGAACTTAACAATTACTGATTATATTGTGCTCTTTATTTCATTCCCATACAAGGTAACTTATTTTCACTTCTTATTTTTGGATGGATTTACCTTTAACCTTAAAAGATATACTAATGTATGTTTGCAAGATATGTTATAAAAAATTGACAGGTAGAACAGTGGTCTTCGTGCCTCATTTTCGCCCAAGTTTTCTTAGTTACATAAAAAAAACAGCAGTGCATAATCATTCATGTTAATCCGAAAGGAAAAGACAAAGATTTGGTTGGAACTAGGCACTTAGGGCAAAATGTGAGGCAAATTAAAGATGCTTTTATATGCACTAAAGACAGATCATGTTAAATCTTCATCATAAACTGTGAGTCAATGTTGTTAAAATACTTACTCACAAGTCTGGGGCCTTTCACTAGTAAGTCGTTTCTAGACATGGACCTTATCTTCATCAGAAGTCAGAAATATCACCAGATTTTGCTCTCAAAGACCAGCGACATTCTTTGATGTATAAATGTAGCAGCTCTTGTCAGGGTATCGCAACAAAGTTGCATAGAAAACAGGTGGATAGGTAAAGCTATGGAAAAGAAAGTTGGTCTTGTGAATCGTTTATGCTCAACTGACCAAAAATAATTTGTCACAGGTTAGTCTCAAATCATAAGCAGAAATGACCTGTGGTTCAGCTTCACCTGTGTTCTTAAAGGCATGAGTAGGGCACAGAGAGACACAGAGAAAGAGTGTAGAAAAGCTGAGTTGACTTAAGCTGAGCGAATCTTGGAGGAAAGTATATCAGAGATCAGTGCACTTAACCAAGTAACACATGAGCAAATTTAAAAACAATTTTAAAAAGGGACTGGCAACATTCGCTTCACGTAACTGCCACCGGCAGTGATAGTTGCGAGGTAAATTCAGACGGCAAAATTGTAAAATGAGTCAATGATCATAAAAACAAACAAAACTACCTGTTAAGCTGAAGAAATTATGCAAAGCAATTGGCTTATAGGGTTTAGAGATGAAATCCCCATTATTATCGGGGAAAAAAACAACAACAAAAACAAAAACAAAAAAACAAAGAAAAACAACAAAAATAGAAAAACCACACACACGCAAACGAAAAGAACAAACACACAAACAAAAAGATATGAAATTTTGAACATATGCATAGAGAGACACCCAAGGTACATGTCTTTTCCCCGTCGAGGTCCATGTTCCAGTTCCAGTCAACACGAAATGTGTGTTTTTCAGATCATGCATTACTTCTTCCCTTCCGACGTCATTCGTTCTTCCCTGGAATGTAAATTAATACACTTTATGGAATATTTTGCTCTGGGATCTTCAATGTCCGGAATGGTTGTTATTAGTATTGAAAGGTGAGATGCCTAAATTCTCGCTAGTGACATAAAAGACAATCTATTTTGGTCGTTTCTGTTTTGTTTGTTTGTTTGGTGTTCCTGTACCATTAAAAAGAATCAAGTAGAGTAAAAACCATTGCTGTTCAGGAACAATTCATGAGACCCAACATGTTAGCACATTTTTACAGTGTTCCTGTCGCCTACAATAGATGATGAGAAAAATCATAATATTTCTGGTATCGGTATCTAGCTTCAACTTTTAATGTAGGATGTTATCAGGAATATTACCAGTAAAACACCGCATAATAATAATATTGCTTCCAAAAAGAGAACACTTTTATTGGCTTATCATGGAGACTAATGAATATGATATATTATGTGGAATTGGCTGCGCCACTGTAATTTTACGCAATGTGGTCAAGGGACACTTGTTTACACTTGACGAAGTGTAGTCCAAATGATTGTCTTACAAATGGGATAACCTTCAGAATTCAGTGATCATTGTACCTTCCATTCAGAGTCACAGGTGCTTTAATATGGGCTCACGTGAAGCATGTAGATGAATTAAAAAGCCAACAGTTCCATCCTGGAAGTCACTGGGGTAGACTCCATAGTTTTCGGACCACCACAGAATCCAAAAAGAATGAGTAAATTAAATAGCGTCCACACACACCAAATACTATTCCCACACTAGCCCTCTACATTCTGCTGGAAGTCTATGCCTGAATGATATAGGAACAGTTAGCAGCAAGAGTCTATATAAGAACAAAGCACGAACAAAATCTACATAGTTCACAAATATGCATTTAAGTCATTACATATTTATTGCAGCTTGCAAAGGCTATCTTTTGGGGGGGGGGGGATAAACAGAATAACCAAATAAAACAAACTGCATGGTATCCAAAGAGGTCAGATAACTATTACCCACAGTCATAAAGTCCAAGCCAGCAATGACCGGAAGTCACCTATAAAGGTAACTGGCGGTTTTAAACCAGCCCTCCCGCCTATGAGATATTCTCCATTACCTGCAAACATTTTTTTTTTTCAAAAAAACATATAGGCCTGGCCACTTAAAACCCAAAATTTATCAATTGTGACAAAGATGAAAGGAAACATGGTATGCCTACTACTGGTTATACTGTCAGTTCGGCTGAGCTGACAGCAAAAGAAGAAAGCAGGGCTTACAGGAATACAACATTTCAGTATCGGCATGATGGTTTCAGTCCCATGCTAACAGTAGTAACTGTTTACCCGGGGTCTCGAGTCAAACCCAAGGCATAGTTGTAGACTTTGATGTGCCACATGCTGTGGACATATGCTAAATAATCAGATAAGACTGTCTGCTCCCAGCAGGATGCTGGCTGGAGGCCTTGTTTTTATCCCAAAGAGAAAGTAGGTTTCTTTCTTGTCAGGGTTGTAGAGGCACCTGAACATATCTATCAAATCATTGTCATGAATATTGACTGCCACTAAACAAGATTAAGAAGTCCTGTGGAAACAACCACCACACTTCCAGATGACATCCTTTCTAGTTCTTAGTTTCTAGCATGTTGTTTACAGCATGGTGCTGGTTAGAAAGATTTTCATATCCCTAAAATCTTGTAAATACCATCTGGGTTAGCACGTAGACTCCGGGCGGCACTAAATTCACATTGTGCTGTATTAACTTATTAAAAATGTGGTTGCAATGTAGCGGAATATGATACAAGGAATGTGAGTTTATTCAATAGTGCCCACGCTGTCTGTTATATTACATGTCTCAAACAATGTGAGTTTTCTGGTTTTACCTAAACTATCTCCTCTCCTTATTAACGTACCAAGTTTCAGATCCTGTGTTTACATTGTAATAACTTCCTTCAATACACCCAAGCTTTCTGTCCGTTAACTTTTTCAGATAGTAGATTTCAGTGTTATTGCATTGAACTTTTCATACACATATTTGTTTAAAGTCCTTGTAGATATGACAATGTTTATTTTTAAGTTATAAACCTGCAGCAAGAAATATTTCCACTCCATTCATATTTTAATGATATTGGCCTGTCAAGGTAAACGTGATTTCATTTAACCACTTTTTATAATTGTAGATACCTTGTCATTTGTCATCCAGTCAGCTCCTTAAAAAAGAGTGCTTCACGTCAGATATTTATAATGAGCATCAGTATGTGGGTATCTGGCATAATTGTTGCATTACCACAAGTATATTTTTGGGTAAGTATAAAACATCTAACACACTATCATATATAAAGTTTACATAACGGTAATGTAACCACTAATTTCTTTATCTTTAATCATACCTAGACATTTCAACACATGGGCAGAATCTTAATCACAACACCGTAGCCATAACACAAACATAGATTCCACGGACATCCCATAATATGTGTCTGTTCTTACACTGCTACCTACTTTGGGACGTAAGTATCAATGAAGGTGCATATAAAAGTCGCATGAGCTGTACAAAATTTATTAGATAGAACCAAAAAAATGCCCAATATTCTTTATGCAATAGCTGGTGGCACACTAAATGGACGCCTTAAGGCAATGAGATTAGCCACAACTTCTGTATACATTCAACATCTATCATCCGTGACCAACCTATTATTGTATAAACTGCCTGTGGCCCAAACCCACCGACAGGAAACTGAAGTAAGCACGAAAGTAAAAAATATTATTCATGTTCTAAAACTATTTAAATAAAAAATGAAGTATATTTGTTGCAATGACTTTTGTAAACATGTGCATGACAAATATGCAAACATGACTGCAAATGAATACAGCCTCTTGAAACAATCAAAGCAACCATGGGTATGTCACATTATTTTTAATGATTCAATGTTGTCCACACTAAACTCCCAGGTGACTTAGAATGCTTAAACGTATTTACATGAACTTCAACGGCAGGAGGTGTTGTCATGCATGACAGCATTAATAGCGTAGTCATTGCTTCCAACTTAGAGTTCCTCAGAATTAAAAAAAGGCAAACAAAACAAACACCCACCCACACACACACACACAAAACAAAACAAACAAACAAATACAGTAGATGTGCTACTAATAGGTGACACAAAAGCTTGCAATAGTGTATCGAATGATGAAGTTTATATACAGGGTTAAGACTGGTTCCCCAGAGGGATTGAAACAGGCATGGGGGCGGTTATGAAGCTTTAAGTCAAATCACATTGACGCCATACCAAGGCTGGACATGGACCATCCTGATCTGGAGTGCTTTCAGACGAACGTATGTCTACTCTAAACAAACACCGTGTTTGCGAGTTGTACATACAGATTGGCAATCTTGTTTTTGCCAAATTTCATTAAAATGTTTAGCGCTATGTTAGACAACACCAGGAAAAGGACACTGTGGGTACAAATTATATCTTGGGTGATTTTGATATTGACATATCAAAATCAAGCTTTTGTTCAGTTGCTAATTTCTGCGTATGTATCCGCACATGAACAGAAACAACAAGGAGCCGACAAGAACGAAAAATCATACAAATGCATAAACAGTCTTAATACTTACCCCTGGACAAGATACGGTTACACGATTAAGGATATTTGACCTCAGAATATCTGAACGTGGTTTTATTTTATTTTGGTAAAGGCAAACTCCTACCACCAAAATCAAAGTACGTTCATCTGAGAATCTGATTGCTTGAAAAATTGTAAGTGATTTGTAAAAACAAACATGAAAAACTCAACTTTTAAGTGTAGAAGGACGCATTTTGAAAGCTCCCAAGTCTATCTCTAATACGTTCAACAATTTGTGTACAAAAACTTGGGTAAGAATAAGCCGAAAGCTTAATATTCTAAAGGTACATTGCGTAAAGTGCAAATCAGAAAGCATTTCAAATGGGTGCCTGGGGAGTCCGTATATTTGGCATTGAAAAGATTGAATGCTAGAAATGCTACCGGCTCAGAAGCCCTCTATCGAGCGTTTTTTTTAAGGCACGCGCATGTGTATTTTCAGGTCCTATAGCTTACCTGTTTAACTGACCTTTACACACAGGTAAGTTACGAATTCACTAGAAACATGTGTGGTATCAGTAATCCACAGATGTTGTCATTTAACAGATCCGGATATCTGCAAGCAATCTCGGTCATCAACATTAAAATGAAAGTATTCGGAAAGCTGGTTGACGGTTAACTTTACTTCCATGTAAAAGAGAACAAATTTCCAGATTTCCACCAATGTCGCTTTCGGCCCTTGGACTGAACTGCAACAACACTGGTCGACGTCGAAGATGAGGTCTTTAACACTGACAACGGGCCAATGACATGATTGTGTTGTTTAGACCCCAGCAAAGCTTTCGGTACTGTTTCTCGTGGCATTTTCATAGCAAAACTGAAAGGCATATATAGATATTATCGAACTAACTTGGTTCCAAAATTTTCTCTGCAAATGGACACATTAGGTGTTTTTCCTTTGGGAGGTTTCTGACGAAAAATATATAGCAAGTGGTGTCCTGGCGCTCAATGATAGGCCCTCTACATTTCGTTATATTTATAAATGAATTTCCTTCCTTTATTCAGCATACTTAAGTTGTCTGTATGCCACACAACCAGTAATTTAAGACTTCTACAGACAGTCCAGCTACCTGGAAAATGGGCATTGCAACATAACTTTTATGTGTACACTTGAAGAAACAAAGTTAAGAACCTGTAAAACAACTTTCCGAACCTAAAATGTGTGTCACAAAAACCTTTCCATACACAGCTGCTAAAACAATTACGACCATGCTTGGTGAAGGGTCAGTAGTTATTGTTCACCAACAACCAACGTCTGGTGGAGGTCATCTGGCCCTTCTACAGGACCACCAACATGTATAAAACCATCATCATGAGATTGCTCTTGAGATATCAACTGGACACTAAATTCAACAAAACAACATAAAGTCCTTCAAAATATAAATTCAAAGCATCATATGTTGGGCACATTGGTTTGAATAACTTTGTTTCACAACTCCACAACCCAACAATATCCACATATACAGTGTACAATTTGAGAAATAGGTTTGGTCCTATTCAAATCGTTCTTTTAAGAAGACAACAATCACAAAACTAAAAAAAAGAAAAGAAATGCACAAATGTTCCACGACCACAAAATCAATATCAAGTGTTGGCCGTGCCATCAACAGAAGGCGACATGTACGAGGATAAGAGAGATATGGTGGCACTGTGGCCACAGATGGTAATACAGGCAGTACACTGAGAAGGAAAAAAAGTGCAATTCTACAATTGACACACATGGGCCCCCTAATGGCAAACTGTCTGGTAACTCTCTAGTGCTAGAGGTAGAAAAACCACAAAAATATTCACTTCCGTGAATAAAGAATAATTAGTTTGCACATGTAAATGTGCCTCAATATACATAAAAATTAACTTGTCACAAAAATGTGAAAAATGACAGATAATTGATAAATTTATAGATATCATGGTTAGAAAGAGGTTTAAAGAAAATACCAACATGCACCTCCAACACAAGGGGGCAATTTAGGATTAGGGGGCGCATGTGTGTAAATAATAATGATATGGTAAATACAGTGAAATGTGAAATAGATTACGGAAGAAAAAAGAAATATGCCTTGATCGTAGCTCAGGCTAGCCATTGCCACTAGGTGTGGATCGGTTAGTAACCAAAATGTACCCTTCCATTGCTAACAATATTTTTGTGTTGTCGGATAACATTTTTGCAGAACCATACAAAACTAGTTAGCAAAGTTCATGGAGTAAGGAAAGAATTAGTTGATTGTAGCTGTGACCTGTGAATTGTATAAAAAGGACAAGCAAAACAGAAATGCCAGGTGCCCTTCTTGTGCAATCCACAGCCGAAACTAGGGAGTCTTTAAAACCAATTTGGAAAAGATGGGACTTTATTTCAGTCTCACTAAGCGTAACCTAGCGTGGGGAAAATCGAGAAATCTTGACAAAAAACTTAGTAGTTCAGGTAACATTACAAGCAAAGCAATAGTTTGAAGAATTTTATGTTTTCATTTCTGGAACGAGGCTACACGGCAAGTGATGAAGGGAGCACATTGCACTGCCTGACAACAGAAAGAAAAAAAGATCTTTTGAAAATATCAGTGCAAGTTCGAACATGAGGAATGTGTAGTTGGACATATTAAAGTTTTGGGCCACGAAGAACTGTTCATACACAATTTTAAACTCTTTGTAGGGCATTTTCAGAGAATACGCTTTTATGAATTTGAAGAGATAGAGAGAATTTAATGATAATAATAATAATAATAATAATAATAATAATAATAATAATAATAATAATAATAATAATAATAATTATTATAATTATAATAATAATAATAATAATAATAATAATAATAATAATAATAATAATAATAATAATAATAATAATAATAATAATAATAATAATAATTCAAGCTAACTAGCTATTTTAATGGTAAAGGATCAGAATACAGAATATGGGAAATTCGGCAAAAGCGTGGAATGGCAGAAATGTCACTACAAAACAACTTGGTACAAAGGAGGTGAGGGAACATTACTGCCAATTTTGGAGGCAATCATGTTTTGGGAAGAGGCAACCAAAGCCTAAAAAAGCACGAAAATATATATTCTATTCTAAATGTTTCATTTGTTAATGCAATTGTGGTATTGGGGTATTTAAAAGTTTGTGAATGCAAAGCAATTATCACAAGACGTTCAGACAAGAGTATTTTAAAGAACCTAAATATATATATATATATATATATATATATATATATATATATATATATATATATATATATATATGCATTGGTCACCTTAAATGATCCATTATGTCTTTTGCTGTTATTGAACACTACATAATTTTTCAAAAATTCTTTATAACATGCAATAGCAGTAGCACCACGCAGTGAATAGTGGTGGGCACTACATCAAGCTGCATTGCAAAAAGTGTAAAGTCAATACATTTGGTAATTTTGGTACAGGAAGTCGAACTTCACTCTCACAAACACAATTCATTAGAAGTAGGGATAGAGCAGAGCCAAGCCCATTGGACATGTTAGGATGTATGGGTGGGCAAAGGTATCCTCAGCAGTTTTCAACATTCAAAATCTGCCTTAAGACATGATTTTTGACAGTTTCTACTGAAAATGAAGTGGAAAATCATTTTAAAAGTCAGTGGCCGTAACCTTTGAATATATTCGCGGCATTCACACCCATGATACACCGCTACAAATATGGGCAACAGTTCCTCAGACGCCAGTGATATTACCCGTCGAATCAAGTGTGTGCGGCTGATGAACGGGTGTGATGGCAGACTTTGCGCCATAACAAAATCCCAACTGCTTGACAGCTCAGCTCACTGACAAGTCCAAATATGCAAAAAGTGTTGTATATCTGTCGTTTATATTTATTATCAAGATCAAGTGAATTTACTGGGCAATCAGCACAAGAAACTCTTTGCTATGCAGATATACGTGAAATGTACACAGAATGTGATTATTTTACTTATAGGTCTAATTTGTCCGCTGACATAAGCAGTTGATTTTGTTCTGAACGTTTAGCATGACTGTAGTTGCTGTCCTCTCGAACGTTTGAGTGGAATTAAAGTGTCGTTTTTGTTCTATTTTCAGCGATTTGTTAATTTTTCCACACTGGTAGATTCAGGATGTGCAACGCACCACTGTATCCAACATATGATCAACACTCCATTAGTGGAAAAGCTGATAAAATCTCTTTACCCAGTCCTCGTACAAGTAGCCATACCAGTTATTGCAATGACTTACACATATACAAGGTCTTGTTTGGTCATTTTAAAAAGTTTGAAGCAATGCATTGCCCTCTCAGGCAACAGTAAAAGGTATGGAATCAGCCTTAACAAGCAGTGGATAGGCTAGCAATTTATGGCGTATAGGGCAGAGTGGTAGTGACTCCCGCTCTCTGTCCCATAAAACCCTGGTCCTTAAAGTGATGTGATTATGCACACATTTTGTGAGACCTGGCATATCGAAACTTTCTTTTTTTCTAATGTATATACTTATTATGCTAGGGAATACATTCTTTAAACCTTTATATCAGTGAAACTGTTTCCATTTACGCATGTTGTGACTCAAATAATTCGATTTGCACAGGATCACATTGTTCAGGGGGAGGAAAATAAATATGTTTGTTTGGAGAAAAAAATAAACATTTTTGTTGTTGAAATTTTCATAGAATCCATCATTTTATCCAATATATGTAAAATGTAGCTTTATTTTTCAAACATTTATCCCAGTGGTGGGGTTTAAACGTGGCTTGAAAGTGGTTTGAAAAGCAATCCAATTGCCTTTTTCATGCAGTCCTGTAATACCCAGATAGGTCAGTAGAGCAACATTTTCCCCCGTTTGGTATTAGTGCTTACAATGCTATCAGTGATGGCTTCGCTAAATTAAT
Organism: Hermodice carunculata; assembly: GCA_964020975.1. NCBI lineage: Eukaryota > Metazoa > Annelida > Polychaeta > Eunicida > Amphinomidae > Hermodice > Hermodice carunculata. Next base: position 8,342,363 of record OZ026618.1, read on the forward strand.
AAAATTAGTATCCAAATAGAAAAACGGCAAGTAAAAGCTAAGCAATAAAGGGGAAAAGCAAATAACAACATGCTTGCTGCATATTATAAAATCCTTTAGCTTCAAAGTAAACCCCGTTGTGGAAAGTATAATTTTGCAAGCAGCATCCAGGTCAAACAATTGAATGGTCATTATAGCATGCTGAATGTGTGACAACCTGTTTCCTTCAAAGACGTACAACTAAAAGTGATTAGGATCTTTGTTAAATTTTCCTTAAACCTTTTCCAAGATCTATTTTAGTAACCTGTACTCTAAGACTAATGAAACTTGCGCCATTGATGTAAAAATGTTTTTGTCAACAATCTAACATATCATAAGTCTTTTTTATGGAAAATTGTACATCCAGAACAGGAAAAAACAGTAAAAATCTGAGACATATATTTTAAGTTGGCCGTATATTTCAGTTTGCGACAAATTTCATAACGACTTTAGACAAAGAAACCAGGAAATATTTTAAACAATGCTTATCACTTTTGGACAGATTTATTATCCGTGTGTTAATATTGATAAACTCCTTCATACAATCATTATGTAAGCAACATCCAATTAATTTCCGAATTCAAGGCTTACATAACAATTTAAAATGTCATATGTTTTTGGTCTGCTTCCGTGTAAATATACCTGTAACATAATGCCACTGCCAGAGCAATTGCCCACGACACAAACACATCTAGAGACTATCATCAAGTGATGGAAACTCCATACTTTTTTCCTAGTGTCCCATTTGTCTCCTGGATATTTGTAACCTTCACCTAACCAAATACTAAGGACAACTTTGTGACCTCTGAGCCATTACAATAACCCCAAAAGGTTGACCAAGGACTCAGGGTGATGCTGTAATTTATGTGGCTTTATATTGATGCTGTCGGATATTTGCATAGACTGAATTTTTATCATGCATACGGAGGTTACAAATATAAGGAGAGGCGCACATAATTGCATAATTATCCTAGGTGCATGCACTGTCTGCAACAAAAATTTCTCCCAGTTTTGCAGCGCAATGTAGACATTAGAAGCAACAATAAGTTTAATCATTGTTTAGCATATGTAACTAGAGTTGCCAAGCAAAGAACAGGTATAACGATTATACATTATTTACTGAATGGCAGATAACTCTGGCATTCAAGTTATGGATTAATTTACGAATATACATAAATTGACTTGTACACTGCGTCCACTATCTATACTTTCACGTATAAGAAAGTTAACAATGTGCGAGATTTCCCGAGAAAAAAATGAATGTCTCCTGGTGGATCGTTCTGCCTGTGAAGTTTATAATTCATAATTTATTTGTAGGAAAACAGATGTAATCTTGTACCTTTGAGCAGCAGGTCACCCAGATCCAATACAAATCTAGGTTTCACGCAGATATAGTCCTAAACAATTTCATCATGTTTTGTTAATTATCTTAAGCAGTTACCACATGGAAACCAATTCCACGCAACGAAGTCTATGACCTTCAAATTAGGTCAAGGTCGCAAAGACATCATCTTACATTCGTTCGCACCCTAATACATACTCACACAAAGTTACATAGAGTTTTTTCCAGTTCTGCAGTATTTATCGCACAACAGCCATTTTGCAAATCAGCGTTTGAGCTTAAAACTAAGACGAAGGTCACACACTGCTTATCACAAACAGGCAGGGTATTTATAACAATAGGCACTGTGCAAATTGTGTTTATCACAGGATGTAATGTGCAAAGGGTATTAAGTGCAATATTCACGGTGCAAAAACATGTTTATAACAGCACTCAAGGTACAAGCTGTGGATTGCAGTCTGCGACGGCTAGAAATGTGATAATACGGGGGAGAATAAAGGTAAGCTGCAAACCTTCAAGGCTCATATTACAGAGATCACACAAAGGCGAACATATTTTAACTCATTCCATAACCGTCCCTGATATTCACAAATATTTACCAAGATTTAAGACGACAATTGCATAATTAAATTCTTCATGAAAAGAGCTTTCGTTCAAGTACCAACATGCTTATCGTCGTAAGTCAGTGGTTCTGGCACTGCATGGCAAGTCATGCTGCAGCTGCCACAAAAGCAGCTGCAGCATGACTTGCCAGGCAGTGCCAGAACCACTGACCAAGGCCTGTCACTATAGTATGGAATGGGTTAATACAGTTCCCTTCTCTAATTTAGCATACAGTGTCCCAGCTACATTTCCAGTGAAGTGCAATTTCTTCGGATAAGAGTAGTCAATAAAACTGATACCAAATGGCCAAGGGCAAGCAGCATCCACGTTGAACTATTGCAACCAAATTACGCATCATTTAAATGTCTTGAACATACTCTTTTTAATCCCTTTTCTCACTTTTCAAACGCTTTGTCATTGATTATTGCCCTTGGTTTCATATTTGATTTAAAACATATACTGTGTGCATGCCTGGTATAATTGTTAGATGTGCGATTGAATTCGATTTGGTATCGTTACCACATGCCCTGACAGATTGCCCTATATTAGAACTGATTTCACCGTTTGTAGAACATCATATCTGTGATGTCGCCTATGCTTTGACTCTGATTCCAAGTGTGATTTCTTTTTACTGCTGCAGGTTATAAAGATGATGCTAGTGGTGGTTTTGTGTTTTTTCCTTTGTTGGGCACCAGCAATAATTTTCACTTTCCTCAGAGATATGTGGATTCTGCCAGAAAGCGTAGGAAAAACTGCAACTGAATCTGGTATACTGTTTAACTTATACATTCTAGGGCTTGCAAATAGCTCTATAAATCCCTACATATATCCTCTCTGCTCAAGGTAAGGGACATTGGCAGCGTCAAGAAAGTCATCGCAGTGTATGTAAATAAGTGCCACCTAGCGATATTTTTTGTTGATGTGTGTCCATATGCAGCCACGTGTTCACCTGTCATTCCGTACACCTGTGCAAATCTACTCACATATTCTTTTGTCTACACATAAACACACACACAGATATATATGTATATGTATATATATATATGTATATATATATATATATACATATATATATATTTATATATATATATATATATATATATATATATATATATATATATATATATATATATATATATATATATATATATATATATAAGTGTGTGCACATATGCATGTGCCTAAAGGGAATGTTTGCTCAGTTCAGGTATAGAGCTCTTGTTAATTCCATACTTTTAACTCATGCTACCAAATGTGTGTCACAGTTTCATGCAACTGTCGACAACGTAAACGCAGTTTTATTAGCCATCACAAAACTTCTCCAGGTCAATAACGCACTACAGTTGCAAATCAACGGAGCACATATTGTAAACTAGCACTTTTTGTTCATTTTTTTTTGGGGGGGGGGGGGCACATATTTCAATGAACCATAATACATTGAACATTTTCTGGTAGTATTGAGAAAGGCGTATTCATCATTTAGTTCCCTGTCTTAGGACTAAATACTATGGCATTGACTGGGTTTGCCATTTTGCTTGGTCTTAGATTGGTGCACTAAGAAAGGGAACCATTTTCTGGATATGATCCTTATTTACAAGGCATTAACCGTTGTTCCAAAGGACAGAGCAGGCGCTAGAGCTGTCACCTGCACAGCAAGGCTGTCACTGTAAACTCACTCACATCTGCTGCAAATTGTGTTACTCAGTATCAAAACAAATCAAGAAATGAGATTTAACTTAGAAGGTACGACAGTGAATCATTTTCTGCATGGGATCCTTATTTACAAGGCACCAAACAGGTTTTGAAACGAACATCCCCTGAACCAACACTTGCACAGCAAGGCTTCTCCTCAGCTTGCTGACGTCTGTCGCCCGTTTGGTCACTCACAATTACCAAAAAAAAAAATGAGAGTTACTTGAGATGTGAGACAGTGTAGCTATATGAAATATAATATATGTGCATTACCTTATCAAAGCAACAGGATGTCACCTTATATAAACACGGCGTATTCCATATTTACTGCAGTACTTCAGTATTTAATCCGGTTGGTACACCATATAAATATATATATATATATATATATATATATATATATATATATATATATATATATATATATATGGGGGTGGTGGTAGGTAACTTGCCGGTTAGCTTTACGTATGTGGTATCTGCCTGTCCGTCATATCTCTGGTGGCGCCTGGCGTCTGCAAGCTTATGCAAAACCGTCAGCCAAATGAATTTCAAACATTATGGGATATACGTTGGGTGACTCTTCATTACTTGTGGTCTAATGATTACTCTTTGATGATATGATGGATGACAAGGTCAGCTAAAGACGGGCTGTTCACACTGACCACGTTTTGTGTGCGTCCACCAAGGCGTGAATCAGCTGCCTGGTAAATGGCCATTATGTATCAAGTTACGACAAACATCTATTTAAGAAGATAAATTATTGTTTTATTACTCTTTTCTACATTTGAAATTTCAGAAAGTTCCGAGGGACATTCTCTGCCATTTTACTTTGTAAATGGCACAAAGGGACAGTCAAAACATCCGATGCTATGTGTGTGGGGAGTGACTCTACATTGGCAACAAGGACAACAAGGACAATGCTTTTAGAGAATGAAAGAAACTAAACACAAATGGGATTCTAGGAGAACCATCGGTAATTGTACTCGGTCGCATGACTGCAACAAATTGTTTTTAAACTACGGCGCAAACAGTAAAACCATAGATACGTTTGAGTGTAAACTTCTTGTATTTAAAATTTATTTTATTCCGTCTGGTCTTGTGCAGTCATACAGCTCAACATTTTTATTCATAAACTTGATGAATCGATTAGTCCATAAAGAATTATTTCATACAATATTTTGCTAATTAAATGCCATCCACATTGGCAACTGACCGAACAACTTTATAATCATAAATTTGGTTAGAGTCCAACTATAATCATTTTTTTGCAGGACTCTTAACCTTTCTATTTGATCATCATGTCTGCCCACCATGTCTATAAATTCTAAACTGTAGTACATATATAACTCCTGAGTTGTTTGTGAACTTATTATGTCTAATTCCTAAGATCCACTTAAATGGTTTAGACATATATTTTACGGAACAAAAAAAAAAAAGAAATGCATAATAATGCATGTTTTGAGTGTCAGATGCAACCAACAGACATTATGGGCCTCACCGTAAATTTCCCTTCAGCCCAGAGCAGGAGGTCGCGCCTCGACCCATGCACGTCCCACACTCCCCACCCTTCCCCCGTCGTCCTGCTGGCTTCTTTCGACATCCCAGGTGCTACAGCAGATATATCTGGTGCTGGAAAATTTTCAGATGCGCCTACTGCTGATACATTTAGTCACAATATACATGCAATGGTACAATATTCCCCACAGATCAATTGACTCCTTTCAAAGAACCAGCAAAGCATAGACTTTTCTCACCTCCAGCTAACTGGAGAGGGCATCACGGGGGTGGACACTTGTGGGCATAGGGTAATGCATGTTAAAAGTACCAATTTTTAGAATAAATATGAGGTCAATTAGAACAACATGAACATAAATTGTAAAACTTTCTGATTAGTATGCCTGTCAATATCGGTAATGTACCAGGCTTTTTCAATTCGAAGATGTTAGAAACTTTTTACAGGCAAAATTAATGAGACCTCCATACAGTATCTGTGTACCGATCACCACACTTGCATATGTGTCAATAAGTTTCTGACACCTGTGGAGTTAATCACCAGAGTAGTTAGTGAAAGATTTAAACTGAGTACATTTTGGCAGCATGTGCTCATGATGCCATCGCATATGGCTCTGTGAGATATATAACCATTCATACAAGGATGGTGTTTAAAGGGCAAAACACCATTGTTTCAGCAATGGCTGACACTTTACTGATTAGGCAAGCTTTACTGCCCATAATGTTGTAAGTTTAACATTTTATGAAAGGTTTCATTAATAGTTTACAGGGCATTTTTCTTCCATACTTAAACTTGTTCAGCTGATATTTTCATGTTATTTTACTATGCAAACCTTGCTCTGTGGCAAGTGCCTATGTTAAAACTATACAATGAAGTAGTCTTACCCCAGCAAAGGATGGCTTTCTCTAGGCATTGGAGGTGAGAAAGTCACTGGGCACAGTGGTCCACCTGTGGCGGAAAGTCCTGAATTCTGCCTCATTAAGTTATTTTATTCTGCTTCACTAAGTTATTTTGGCCCATTGTGTGATTCATCAGACTAGACGACTGTGTTGCGGGGCAGGGTGCTGTGACTCTTCAGTCACTCTTTATAGCTGATTTTGTACATATTTTATCGCCGTTACCGTCTCCGCTAAGACTCAAATGGCCCAGTTTCCAAATTGCCAATTTTGCATCCAAACCATTACTCAAATTGATTCATGTATTCTTTTCGTAGATTTACAGTTACATTTCGACATTTTGAATCAATTATAGGCTATTAAAGACATAAATCAAGATATCTTTAATCTCAAATCCAGTGAAATAGATCTGTGTTGGTTCATTGGCGTGTAACCATCAGGGTCATGAAGAACACGCCTAGGTGACATGCAGCAGTCAACAGGTCTTGGCTGTTTGCTTCCAATTTTGCATGCTTGTCATCCCAATAGTTCGTGACCCCAGTACAAGATAACAATCATTCAAACGCTTCGATTTCAAATTTGAGAACAGTAACGTGAAGTCAGAGGTCCATGGGCTTCTGCTGATATACAATAGGGGTAATATCACCAAGAATTCATTTCCTGTAAAACATTCCCTCCGTGACCCTGAGCAATTAGTTAATGTCATCCATATAATGCAGCATCAAACTTCCACGTAACCACATTTGGTATCCATTGTATCGTCCCCTTGAATCGTCATGAACATATTGAAAAGAGTGTCTATGTTATAGGTGCTTAATTTTGAAAAAATAGATCACGGTCACAAAATATATTACAAAATTTGACTATCGTCCTAATGCACATTCAGCGTAGGTTTTACAATTCAATTTCAATTTAATATTTCATAGGGATCACAATCAAACTATTATTTCCCGATATCCATTCCCTGTGTGACTCTGAGAAAGCAGATCAATGTCACCCACATTTTGTATTATCAAACCCGCATTTATAACACCCGCTCTTGGCACATTTAGTCCTGCCCTTCGAATTGCTCAAGCTGTCAAATTTAATCCTCGTTACTGCACGCTTAACGACCATGGAAATATGTCAATGTCACCCAAAATTGTACGAAATATCATCACTGGCCTAACACATGCTTGGTGTAAATCCTTTCTTCTTTTTCCATTTATAAGTTAAGTAATGAATATTTTATACTTTTAATGTACATGAAACCAGCTCCACTTCATACCACCAACGCTGCCAGGACTGCACACATCACAGACTTTTGTCTGCATAATATGTTTGTAATGGTATAATGATATATGTGCTCAAGTTCAAGTGTAATGACCATAACGAAAAATCATTTCGTCAAATGTATTCCCTCTGTGACTTTGCAAAGTAGGTCAAGGTCACCATCTTATGCAACATCTGACTTCAAAAATGATATCTATTTATACTTTTTGGTATTGGTAGCATTGTAATTTCTCGACGCGCAGAATTCAGTGTCCTGTACTATGTCCTGGATGACACCGGAAAACAGCTCAAGGTAACATAAATTTTGTCAAAATTTAATCATTGGGAAAGTGCATATTTGGTGTATATTCACAAGTTCCAGCTCCTGTCATTTAAAAGCAAAATCACTTTTTAATGTACTTTCTTTACCTAAGATACTGGCTATTTTGTCCTGAACATATTTATAGGCAATTGAAGAAAAGGGTACTACCCTATTCAAACCTTTCGTACAGAGAAGACAGGCGCACAGGACGACGTATAACAACATACTCAAAAAGGAAGCATGTCACTGCTGAAACAAAAAGAGAGAGGCATAGCTCCTAACTGTTTTTGAACATAGAGATGGAAAGACCAAAAGACACAAGCCGAGACCGATAGCGACTATAGATATAGACCACGAACTGAAATTAACATTGGATCAATTTGCCTGCAAATGTGTAGCAGGTCTTATTACAACGAAAGCAGGTAGATTGATGTAACGGCACCACTGTATTCAATCTAAAGCATGCCGTGGACCTGACTTAACTCCTAGCAGGCCAGTTTCAAATATACTCGAACAGCGTTTCATTGCTTATTGACACCAGTTTCGAGTAGATTCGAACTTTTGAAATGGCTGATTAAAGGCCGTCTCAAATTCCCGTTGTTTTTTATTTACATGCAGGTACGCACGCACGTTTTTATTGTAGAGAATTCAGTTCAGTTCATACCAATAGCTATTTCGATTTTGCGTTAAATACTAATATTTTCTCTCTACAATAATTTAAATCAATGATCGGGCCGTTGTTTGTGACAATCTGAATGATGTAACTTTGCAAAACTGTGCAATTTCAACGATGGTAATTTCATTGTCGCGGTCTGTATCTCTTTTTTCTCTACCCGCCATGCTTTTCACATCGTCAGAATGCAGAGAACCTTGCCTATTTTACAAACTTGCTCTCCTATTGGCTGAAACAAAAGTATTTTAGGGGAAGCCCCGCCGAAACTACTTCTATTTGAAACAGATACATTGTTATGTTAGTTGGAAATTACTGAAGATGATTCTCCGGAACATTTTAGGTCAGTCGGGGGGGGGGGGGAGGGGGGGGGGCGGCGGGATTGATTACATGGTGTTCGCCATCCAATCAATTGTGTCGTTTTATCTGCCGATGATTTGCTCGGGAGTACTCGCTACCTTGTGTTATGAAGCCTGGCTTGAAAGATGGGCGACATTTGTATGAACCCAAGTGACGATAACGGACAATTTATTAAGGCAAGAAACAAAATTTAACGCTGGAAATTGGACAGAATGATGACATACTACCAGTCTGTGCGTACAGCAGAGCACAGGGCCCATCTTTTTCACGTAAAGAGAGTAAAATACAGCCGCAGATAAACATGGCCCGGGTGAAAATACCGCAACAGCATGTGTTGATCATGTTGACAGTTTATCAGTGACGGCGATAAAGTGCGTTTATCAACTATTTTTTTGCAGCAACAAATTAAACTATACCACTATAATTTAATTACAATTACGACATACAACCAATCTACAGAAAAAAAATGAAAGAGGAACCATCGTGCATGACGCTAACCAGGGAAAATGCGCAGACCGTTACCCATGCAATTGCATTCACACAGGCTTGACCGTTTTGATCAATTCGTGACTGAGATCGATATATTCACTTTGTTATGGTGAAGAGCACAAGTTTTTGTTTAACTTGACAAAGAAACCACATAGAAATGTAGAGAAGGCCTTACTCAACAAAAATCATGTTGATCAGTTTAAATGAATTGCAAAAATAAAAAAGTTAACGTTACGGCTCTTCCACGCCAGCATGTCGCATGTTGCACAGCAAACCAAAAAAATGGCCAGTGGCTGAAAGTGACACCAAAAAAAAAAAAAAAACAATCGTAGGCCATTTACTATATGTTGTGATAGGAAAGTGGGACACGTTTCTTTTGTTGCCGACGGGGAGTGGGAAGTCTATGGTCCTCCAGATGCTTCCAGTCCTATTGAAAGCCATGAACAAACCCACAGCGATTGTTTTGTTAGTGTGTCCCTCGGAAAGCTTGATGAAAAGAATTGAAAACTTGTGTTGAAACTCAGGCCTTTTTTCGGGGTTGACACAACCATCCCGATTTGGCTCCATGGGCATTGCGAAATGATACACGTTCCGTGCTTTCGTTTGTGCATTGACGTGTACTCCGGGTAGCACATGTCGAACCGTCCCATTGACAAGGTGCTACCGTGCTCCGCGCTGGGCTACTGTTGACACCTGTCGCTCACACGTGGACCAGGAAACTTCTTCCTGGTCCAGGTGTGAGCGTGGCCTGATTAAAGATATGTGAAGCACTTCCAGAGTCTCACGATTCGACCGATATTGCATTGATTTCAATGTATTTAATTGTCTAGTTGCCTTCATAATTATTTAGTTAATGTGACCAGTCCACTTTAATTCCGGCCGGAACTTTATCCTTAGGCCTAAATATCTGTGATTTTGCACATTTTGAATAAAATGGCCTTGAAAGATAACGAGACGGATGATATGTATGTTGCTGTTTACGAGAGATAAGCATATATTAAATTGTTAATGCATGAAAAGTAACAAGCCAGTCATTGGACCATGAGTCAATAGATGTTAGATCTATATTAATAGTAGCTGCCGGGGCGATTAGTTCTTCGACGGTTAGGTACAGAGACGCGTCGTCTGCAAAAGGTTTAATTTGAGAATGTACATTGTCGTCAATATCGTTTTGCACATACGTTTTGGACTCTTTTGGGTAAAGACGAACTATAAGTTTATGTGATTCAGCTACACATACCAAGGAACATTGCCTTTGGTCGGAATTGACTTGGATTTGTTTCACTAGGACTACGGTTTGGATATGGTAATGACACTGTCTAATTATATATATATATATATATATATATATATATATATATATATATATATATATATATATATATATATATATATATATATATATATATATCATTAGAGGCCCCAGAACAAACCCTGGGGAACGGCGGCGGATACAACATCCTACTCAGATGATCCGGCTTAGTTGGTCACCCCCTGTTTTTGATCTGAACGATAACCATGAAACCAAGGAAGTTGATTTCCCGTGATACCATTCATTTCCATGTTGTATGAGAAACCGTTGACCGCTGTGCCGCACCTTGTCGATGGCCTTACTTATTTCTAAAAATATGACCCTTACTTTTCTTTGTTCGTCAACTCCTACACTGAATTGATGGTAAAGCATTCACAATACATTTGCGATAAAACTATTGGGAATAAAACTAGATCAGTTTGGCAAAATAATGAAGATATCCCTAAAAATTAAAGACGTGTTTAAATGTAACTTTGACCATGATATTACCTGCACAACTTTGTAGGGATATTGATGTATAATTATTACATTAATTTTCATCGCTTTTTTGTGTCAGAGAGTAGCATTTTCTTTTTTTTCCATTCGAGAGGGAAGCACTTTGAGCGCCAAGATAAATCGAAGAGTGTATAGTTGATGATTTACTTAAAGTAAGAGTGTCTTTTTTCAAAAGATTGGCGTCTATTCCATCGGGACCTCGAGGCTTTTTAAAGTCAAGAACCGCATTTTCATCTATAGCAATAGCACGGGGTGTAATAGGAGGTTTAGGGCAAAAAGGGTAGGTGCTGAGTACGTATCTAAGTAACACTGGCTCAGGACAAAGGAATTTAAAAGTTAAGTCCTAGGGAGGTTGTTGGATAGTTGATTGACTTCATGCAATATAGAAGGAACACTACAGATATGGTAACGACCCAGAAAATCCTTCAAGGTACCCACCAAGACTTAAGGTTTGTGTGTCCATTTGTTTTAAAGTTTCATATTTCTTGTCTGTTTGTTAAGTGCCTTAGCTCTATTATTTTCAACAATAACAGTTCTATTCTTGGCATTATTATACGCTTTTATAACCTTACACTTAGTCTAGCACGATGTAAAAACGTGTTTTACCAAGGAAGAGCATAATTTGGTAGTACCGTGATTTCTTTGTTTGGGAGTACATTTATTAACAGTTTGGAGGAAGCATTCAGACCAAGACTTTGAACAAACATTTACGTCGGCCGAATCAAAACAATAATGACTCCTGTCAATATGATTGAGGCAATGACGAGAATGGTCAAAATTGGCTTTTCCATAGTCTCATAAATGCCACACATACGCGGGACCTCTTTTATGTTAAAGTTGAAAACGTGAAGTAGCAGCAACTACACAACGATCATAATTGGCTATCATGAAAAGTACTTCTAGATTGGAGAAAAAGTTTAGGACAGAAGACAAGAAGTCTTCTAAACAAGATGCACAATTGCACGCATGCGGTAAGTTCAGTGGCATGTTTAGTCAAGTAATTAGTAGGACAAAATTGCGTGCAGGGATCAGCGTTGGAGTCCCCTAGTAAAATAATATTGCTGATGTTGAGTGCTTTTGCAAAGTCAAGACTGTCTTGTAACTTCTCCCAAAACAAATTAGTGAAGTTAGGAGGTAAACAACGGCAAGAGGTTTTGTGTTATGGAGTCTTAATTCAGACCACATAATTTTAATATGCTGAAGCTGTAAGTCAGGACGCCTAGACGCTGAATATTAATGTTCAGGGCCAGGCCTTGCAAGAAGCTAGGACCTTTTACCAAGAGAGGAACCTACCGGATGGGTACAGTCGTGCATGCGCATTACGCATATACTGTACCCATCCGGTTTTCCAATGGTTTTTTCAGCGACTTTTTCCCCTGTGTTCTACCTCACCGGTAATGGATGGGTTTTTGAGCGACTTTTTTCCGTATCAAATGAAAGGTGTTATTTTAACCCGTTAACAGTTATAAGATATACTTTAGCAAGTCTTTGCCCTTTTGCCACTCTCGATCAATTAGTTTTTTTACCAACCTTTTGAATTTTTGATACATATTAAATGTATTTGTTGACAGGTTTAACTATATATACTGAACCCCAATGAAAAGTATCCACATAAAAAAATTAACACATTAATTTTGTAAGTTACTAAGTACTGTGTGTGCATATATGCATGGTTTGGAGCCTACATCAGGGTCATTCAGGACAACTTTTTAACTTTTGCTGGGTTGTTACATAATGCATGTGACTTTTGTGCACCGAATATGGCTTCTGACCACCACTCCTATTGGATGGCTAAAATGACCTGATGTTTTCAGTGGCTTTAAAAAGGGATGTTCAGCCAAGAAAAAAGCCAGTGGTCTCAGGTGTGTTGAGGCGATCATGCCGCGTCTGAGCCAAGGTCAAAGACACCATGCTTTGGGGCTTGCAGAGGGTGGAGTCCCAATCACTCAAATCGCACAAAGAATGGGGTGTACTCGGCGCACCATCCAACGACTAATTGAACGGCAACAAGAAACTGGATCCGTAGATGATCGGCCTAGGCCTGGCCGAGAAAGAGTGACAACACCTGGCCAAGACCGTCACATCCGGCTGATGCACCTGCGAGACCGTTTCCGTACAGCAGCCCAAACAGCCCGTGAGACTCAAGGGGTGAATCACCGTCCTGTCAGTACTTCTACTGTGGAGAGGCGACTGAGGAGCAGTGGCCTAACAGCCAGAAGACCTTACAGGGGTAACCTGCTGACCCAACCCAGAAGAGAAAGACGACTGCAGTGGTGTAGAGCACACTCCAGGTGGACTCGCCAGCAGTGGAATACCGTCCTTTTTACTGACGAGTCCCGTTTTTGTGTCAGCAGAGCAGATGGCAGAGAACGTGTGTGGCGCCGGACTGGGGAGAGAT